>OY829526.1:4236314-4438888 GCA_963691665.1 Clepsis dumicolana
CATCTTACATAGACTTACCTAAGATAATAAAAAATAAAAAAGCTTGCATTAATATTCAAAATCATGATAATTATTGTTTTCTCTGGTGTGTTGTTGCTGCTCTTTACCCATGTCAAAACCATCGCGAGCGTCTATCATCTTATCCTCATTTTAAAGACGTATTAAAACTTGATAATATGTGTTTCCCTGTCACTTTAGCCGATATCATTACGTTTGAGCATCACAATATTGATATCAGTATTAACGTATATTCTTTAAAAAACAACCGAACTCTTGTAGGACCTCTATACAGATCGCAATATAAAAGGAAACATCGAATCAATTTACTTTTAATCGAACGCGGTAATAAGTCGCATTATGTTTTGATTACTAATTTACCGCGTCTTGCTCGCGGTCAGATTACCAAACATCATGCTAAGCTTTATTTCTGCGAAGACTGTCTGATATTTTTTCAAACTGAACACGGTTTCAATAGTCACGTTTGTAGTGGGGTTGCTACGGTACTTCCGGAGAAAGGCACCTATCTCGAATTTAAGCATTTTGAACGAAAACAAGACGTTCCATTTGTCGTGTATGCTGACTTTGAGACAATCCTTAAACCCTATCAGAACTGTGAACCTAACACTGACAGTAGTTTTACTACAAATAAACAAATACATTTACCAGCCGCTTTCGCGTACCATATAATTTGCTCTTATGATGAGCAACTTAATCGTTTTGTTCAATACCGAGGGCCAGATTGTGCTCAGAAATTCGTAGATTATTTATATAGACATATTAAAGACATCCATAACGTTTTAGAAAAAGAAATTCCCATGATATTTACTGTAGAAGATTCTTTAGCTCATGAACGTGCCAAAAATTGTCATATGTGTAAAGGTTTATTGTTTGCAGACAAAGTAAGAGATCACTGTCATCTAACGGGCCGTTATCGCGGTGCCGCGCACCAGTACTGCAATCTGCGCTTTCGCGTTCCTAAATTGGTCCCTGTTTTCTTTCATAACTTAGCAGGTTACGATTGTCATTTGTTTATACAGGAACTTAGTAAATGTTCAGGGCCTGTGAAAGTAATCCCAAAAAATAAAGAAAATTATATTTCGTTCACTAAGTTTTTGTGGATTTCAGATCAAAAGTATGCACAAATTCGATTTGTAGACTCTTTTAAATTTTTAGGAACAAGCTTGGAAAAATTAGCGAATGGTTTACATAAAGATGATTTTATTCACTTGAACAAGTTTTATCCTGAAACTAAAAAAAATAAATTATTAACTCGCAAAGGTATTTATCCTTACGATTATATGTCGAGCTGGGATAAGTTTACAGAGACCGAGCTTCCATCACAGAACTTGTTTTTTGATTCTCTTTCCAACGAACAAATAAGCGATTCAGATTACGCACATGCGCAATCTGTATGGTCCGAATTTAAAATCAAAGATATGGGAGAATATACTGATCTTTACCTAAAAACTGATGTGTTGCTTTTATCAGATATTTTTGAGAACTTTCGGTTCATTTGCAAGTTAAATTATCATTTAGATCCGGCATTCTATTTAACTGCTCCAAGCTTATCGTTTGATGCTATGTTATTAAAAACCGGAGTTAAGCTTGAATTGATATCCGAATTAGAAATAATTCGACTCATACAAAAAGGAATAAGAGGTGGTATTTGCATGTGTTCGACCAGATATGCTCAGGCTAATAATAAGTACATGGAAACTTATGACATGAATAAACCAGACTCGTTTTTAGTATATATCGATTGCAATAACTTATATGGTTACAGTATGTGTCAATCGTTGCCCATGTCTAATTTTAGTTTTCTAGATCATCATGAAATTGCCCAACTAGATATTTTGTCTGTCGAAGATGATGCTCCATTTGGATTTATTCTGGAAGTTGACTTGCTATATCCGGAAAATTTACACCATAACCATAACGACTATCCATTTTGCGCACAAAAATTTATTCCTCCAGGAGGAAAAACGACCAAATTGATCCCAAATTTATATAACAAATACGAATACGTCATTCATTACGTCCATCTGAAAACATGTTTACGCAACGGCTTAACTCTTGATAAAATCCATCGCGTTATAAGGTTTCGTCAAAGTCCATTCTTAAAACAGTATATTCATTTAAATACAGAACTGAGAAAAAAAGCTACTACTCCTTTCCAACAAGACCTTTTTAAATTAATGAATAACTCAGTTTTTGGGAAAACTCTTGAAGACAGTGAGCGGCGAGTTGACGTCAAATTAGTAAATAAGTGGCACGACCGTCAAAACAAAACAAAAAAGTTTACTTGTGCTAACAAATTAATTGCCAAACCGAATTTCCATAGTGCAACAGTGTTGTCTGAAAATTTGGTTGTCGTACAAATGAAGCCTGAAAAAGTAATTTTAGATAAACCAATCTACGTAGGATTCTCTGTATTAGAACTTTCTAAAAGTCATATGTACCAATTTCACTACACGGTAATAAAAAAACACTACCAAGATCAAGTTACTCTGTGCTACACTGATACCGACAGTTTTATTTACAAAATCGAAACTGCAGACTTTTACAGCGATTTAAAAAATATTTTTTTAAACTTTTTTGACACAAGCAATTATAACCCTGTAAATGATTTGCAAATACCTTTACGTAACAAGAAGATTCCTGGGTTATTCAAAGATGAGTTAGGAGGAGAACTTATTACCGAGTTTATAGGGTTACGTTCTAAACTATACTGTATCAAAAGTGATAAATCTCTTATCAAAAAGGCTAAAGGAATAAAAAAACCAGCAGTTCAAGAGTTAACATTAAATGATTATCGGGATGTGTTATTCAATGATAAAATAGTTCGGAAAAAACACATATTATTTAAATCGATTAGGCACGAGATCTTCACTCAATCTGTCAATAAAGTTGCTTTATCTAACAAAGACGATAAACGACATATATTATCAGACAAAATTTCAACCAAATCTTGGGGACATGAGTCTATTTTCTAGTACAGTAGTTATCTAAGCGACCTTTCCTCGAGCTGTAATTTTATTTCGTAGGCACCCAATGGGTAATAAAAAATTAGAATGTGTTTAATAAAATAAAATACGTTGAGTACTTACGTTATTGTAAAATTATAATTATGTATGTTGTAGGGTCAGCGTCAAAAGCCGCTCATCACTTTTGTACCTTTTCGCTCTACGACCAGATGAGCGACTTTTGACGCTGACTATACCAAATAAGTAGATTATCATTAAGTACTTTATTTTTTATAATTACACATTGATTTGTAAATTGTATGGTTTGTTCTTTTTTTTTAATAAATAAATATGAAGTGTTATTAACATTTGTTTTCTTTTTTTCTTTCACCCACCTAAGTATATATAGACTGCGAGGATACCGACTGAAAACACATTTTACTTGAGTTGAAATTGAGTTTTCTCGCTTCGGAGGTTTCCTGACGATGTTTTCCGTCATCAAAAAGCTCAGGGCTCAGGCTTAATTTTAAATGTAATATTTTGATAATGGTAAGTAAAATCATGTTCTGTTGAACAGGCAAATAATACCTATCCTCGTTTATTGCATTGGGTATCAATTAAAACATGTCCTTACGTGTCTTAAGCAGCGCGGCGGCATGCAGCCCGTGCTAAGGTAATTTGCTGACACGTGAAATATACCTATTCACATTTATTGCATTTGGTACCAATTATAACAAGTCCTTACGTGTCGTTGTAATTTGATCGGCATTAAGCAGCGCGGCGGTATGCACCGCATGCTCCGAAGCGCGTGTTAATTTAATTTGCTGACGCATGAAATTACTGTAATTATAAATAGCGGCTGTTATAGTAAGTTATCATTCTGCACTCTACATTCATAACTGAGTAAAGTCGTTCCAAAGTTTTGAAAATTAAGACGAGCTGATCCATTCCCGATTCGGTAAGTAAAATTGGCATTATTTAATATTTATTCGTATTATTTTGTTGCTATTATTGTTTTGTAAGCGTATGAAAATGCTCATATGTGTTGCCAGATGCGTTTATTTATTTGATTTCTTTTGTTTCAGAATATGGAAGGAACGCAAGACACTCAAATCATGTTTTCGCAATATGCACAGGGTCCATTAGGATTCCGAGAAGATGAAGAAGAAGAAGAAGTCAGTGAATTTGTAAAAAAAATTGCAAGTGCCAAAACGAAAACCAAGTCTAGTAAACCAAAACTAAGGCTAAACAAAGTGGTAAAGAGAAGTGTACGAGGTCACCCGCCGTCGTTCGTTATAAACAATGAAGCAACTAAGGGGAACAGACTTGTCAAAATCCAAATAATTAACATAAGTGACTCCTCGCCGGATCAAAACGACGAAACCGGTGAAAACGTTATGCTCAGTGCGCAGTATGTGGCAAGTGACGGATACGATGAGATAATAGACAGTACAGAAAGTGTAATAAATAAGATATCCAAGAAGTTGTGCGGATATAGTGTTAGTTATTAATGTTTTTACTGTTTTTGTATATAATTTTGAAAATAAATATGGTCAACAATTTTCTTGTTTTATTCCTTTGATTAAGCGATACGTCAACAGGAAAGATTTTTTTTGTAAGTATGTCAATAAAGCAATAATTCAAACGAAAATAAAATTATCATGATTAAATGCACAAGAAAAATCTTTTCAGTAAATATCGCTTAAATAGATTAACACTATTATTAGCCACAGGTATGAATCGTTATCATTTATTTCATATTTTTAAACAAACAAATTCAATTATTTAAAAATGGGTTAATATAAAAAGTCTTCGTTCAAAATAAATGATAACTAATTTTGACTGGGTTAAAAAATAAAAAAATGATTAAACGTAAATATTTATTTTTGAAAATTAGGTATAATTTATTACAATGTTAAATATGCATAATATCGAAATAATATTTTTTAAGACATATAACGTTTTTTAAGGCACAAGCTTTTTTATGATGTAGACAATTATAAGAGCTGTTGTCGATACAATACTTTTTATACATTAATTGAAAATTAGAACAACCTTTCTCTCCCAAGTCTATTACAGTACAATCAGCACATAAATCATTAATCCACTTAATTTTTTCAAAACCTTTTACATATATTTTTTTGCCTTCCAAGAAATTATGAATCATTCTCTTAAATTCTCTGTGGTCGATATACCCCTCACGCCACATAATGCCAAGGTTTCTCTCTATCCATTTCACATGCCTTTTTTCGTTTTCTGATAACGTAGAAAATGAATATGGAGGTTTTATTAAATACGCCTGCGTGTGTTCATAGGTACTGTATGCAAATTCTTTAATAATAAATTCATTTTTAGATGATTTAAACCCCTGAACATCTACGAATAGATGGTCTAGTTTCATGATATCTTCTTTGTTATATTGGTCAACGGCTTATATTCTATAATACTATCATTCAAAATAAGACAATAAGCCGCGGTATTGTCAGGGATATCTGTGTCACACTCTAATTCAATCCGCACATCGACTGAACCCGTTTTTAAGGTTTCATTTTGACGAGAACAGTCGATAACAAACAGAGGTGCTTTATTTATAAAGTCTTGTGGATTCAACAACGGTGCTTGGCTGCGGTTATAATAAGACTGTTGGAATTTAGCGTACTGTTCATATAATATAGCAAATTTTTGAGCCGAGAAACTGACATTCAAGTTTTCATAAGGAAAATAATTTGAATTTAAAAAAACTTTAACGTCACGCAAATTACAATGATCAAAACGCGATATATCTTTATCAGCAACATTTTTCCTGTTTGTTTTTAATCCAATTATAACATATCGAGGTTTTTCAACTTGAGACGAAGTTTTGACGGCCCAAGAATGTTTTGATGTTTTAGGTAAAAGCGGGTATTCGTACAGATCCCAGTTCCTAAATGCTACCTGAATAGCTCGATCTCTTTCCAAATATTTAAGCAAACTTAATCTTTCACGATCAGAAACCTTAATGTGCGGCATGCGCCATACTATTTTAGATATAGTTATGTTACCTATATACTCATTTGTGTTCAGTTTTACGCTATTTAAATTAGTATTGGATCGTAAAAGAATAAGTTCATGCTTACAGTTAATAATAATTTTGTTATAATCCTCTGCGAAGCCAAGAATCTTATTTAAAGGAATTGACACAGAAAATGATCCATGCGTAATTTTTGTGCCATCAACATCCCAGCCCCATAACTTTGACATCGATGATTCAAGTTCATTCATCGACACAAGAGATTTTATTGTTGTTGTGACCCCAGCGTTTTTAATTTTATCTATTTCAATCCCATTCAGCTCATATCGAATATCTTGAAATAAATGAAGTATAGGGTTATTTGTAAAATGAACACTGGACACCTTCGCTTTTGTTTCTCTGTTGAATACTTCTATAGTACCCTCTATGTATAAAGTACTCGCTGATGGTAATACGTATAGATCTTGCTGGTTGATAGGTATACGGATTTCATCATTTAAATTGAAACTTGTTACGTACGGTTTATACGAATGATATTCGAAACTTTCAATCGTGCTATCAAAGCTAAAGGAGTCTGATAAGTTTAGTATACTCATTTTAATAATCCTATGTTTTTTAAAAACTGTTTGTTTTCCTTCGTTAGTTGTCCTTTAGGTCTTCTTTTCTTGATAGCACAATGAGCACTAACGGCTTTGCTGTTTGAGACCGTACATTTATTAAAGTCTATCATTTTTTTCTGAGATGTAAATATATCTGAATCTCTTCGCCACGTAAATTCACTAAATTATCGTTTATATCCAGTATTCTTATTATAAGAGCGTTTAAGCTGTTTTGAGTAACAGGAAAATATATAACATTTTTAGGTGTTTCTATAATCCGGTAACCAGGCGGTACATTTGGCACAAATTCATGAATTATATGACTAGGTTTTCCGTTTATAAATGACCCGCTCACGATGTCACATTCAACTCGTACTATAGTTGTAGACAGAATGGACACGGGAAAAGGGGACTCAGTTAATATATTCGCCTGAACTGTTTCTTCTCCAAAACCAAGTAACTTACCAATCGAATTTGGTTTTTTAAAATAGACGTTTTTGGAACACAATATAGATGTTTTTAGCGTATTATTATTGCATGTCAGTGTAAAGGTGCAACCTTGGAGATGTCTTTTAAGATAATCATCAAGATCTTGAAGTTCATATGACCCTTCAGGAATTTCTACTACTTCGTTATCACCATAATAAAACTTATTATTTCGGTTGTCAATATTAGGTATCGAGTTAAATGTCGACAAGTATAGCAACCCGCATTCATATTCACCATCTAGTTGAAGAGCTGGCGAGTGATTCGTAATCAGGGTAGAGGAGGATCCCGTTATGGACAAAGTGAAAGACATCGTGAGAATGAGAAGCTATTTATTGTTCAGAGATATTTAAACGGTTATTCCAATATTTTTTTAAATATTTTAAACATAAATGTCCGCAATTAACAGTATCGAATTTTTGATAAATATTATAATTGTATGAAATATTATAATTTTTCAAATATTTTATTAATTCTAGCGGCGGTTGAAGATCACCATAACTATTAAAATATTCACAATGATTATTATCTTTGACATAGGCTACCCAGTGAGTCCCTTGGTTTTTAGAACTATCTAAATTTACGATTGCACATTCTACTCTTTTTGGACGGTTTGGCAATTTGTCTCTCATGTAAACACCACGAAAATAAGGAATATCTGTTGAATGTTTTAAAATATCAACATTTGTAAGAGCACGTCTGGGTAGCCTTTTATTTAGTTTTTTAATCGTTTTAAACACAAACCCTTTCCATTTCTATACTGTTTAATGTACAACCCTTTACCTAATGCAATAGATTCCATTATTTTATTATGACGTTCTGATTCGGATAAGCTCTTTTTTGCAGCTTTGTAGTCACCAACAGCTTTAGCGATCCCAGCAGCTCCTCCTGCCAATGACCCTAACGCAGAAAGTCCCGCGAAAATAGGTATTAGTGGCAATATACCTCCAGTTTTAGGAATCGGTATTAATCGAGGAACTCTCATTTTACTCGTATTGTTATTAAGAAATACTTTACTCGCTGCAGCAAAAGCTCGACTGACTGCAGTGCCTTCTTTTTTAGATTTGTTTTTTTTCAATTCGGTACGTATCTTAGAAACAAAATGCTTAAATGATTTTATCCCTGCACCAGCTTTCATTTTAGATTTCATCACTTTGCTAACTATCCAAGACGCAAGTTTTTCTCCTTTTCCAACACCTTTTGACTTCAATCTTTGTTTAGCCATTTTATAGAGTTCAAAATCTGCACGATGTCGGTCTGTTAGGTCAGAATATTTATCGTATGCTATATCGTGTTGCATACACGCGTTGTCCAATTCATTAACTCCTTTATCACCTCTTTGCAATCGCTTATGCAATTTTGTGCCTGGTCCGCAATAATTGTAGCCAGGTAAGTGCAGTTCAAACGGTAAGTGATTAATAATACTGTTTAGAAGTCCTCTTCCTTTCATATCCCAAAAGTTAATGACTTAGCGCGAGAAAGTTTTTAAATATATTTATACAATGGCATTTCTGTCGATCCAGCTGTTTTCGCTATCGTTAAGTCCTAACCACTTAACATACAATTTTTTCCCTCTTTTTTTGATTACCTTTTCGATGAGGTAAACGTCTGGATACTTAGTTTTTTGCAGTTCTTGTTCATAAAATGTACCGAGTATTGAGTTTTTTCGTTGGTCTTCAATATGGTAAGTAACAGGACGAGTGTGATTCACCTTTTTAATAGTAAATAGCTCAGTTGACCAATTAGGCGTATAACCTTTATGAAAGACGCTTTTGTACTTGCTTATACGCACATGATCTCCTACATTAAAAATATTTAATTTAAAACGCCGATTGGATTGTGATTTATCTATGTTTTTCTTTACTTCGGCTTCATTATTAAAATTCACCTCATTTGGGCTAAATTTTGTTGTGCTATGCACAGTTTGATTATAAGATTGAACTATCTCATCTAAAGGTTTTCCAAGCCATTTGTAGTTCCCGATGAAACTGAAATATTTGTAAAGTTTGTTCTTGAGCGTTTTTATTACCCTTTCAACAATAGACGCCTTTTTAACTGAATACGTGGAATAATGATTTATTTTTAAGGATTTCACATAACAATCGAATTGATCATTGTAAAATTCTTTTCCAAAGTCTGTCTGTAAGTTTCTAGGTATTCGTTTGGTCGACTTGATAATTAGTTCAAATGCATTTTTTACTTCTGTTTTAGTTTTAGATTTCGTAGGAATACACCACGTGTACTTTGAAAATGTATCAATAACAACTAAAATGTATTTATATCCCTTATTTACAGTATGTAAATTCTGTAAGTCAATTAAATCTGCTTGCCACAAATCATCAATTCCTTTTAATATAACTGCGCGACGCTTGAAATTTTTTCGGGCCGATCTATGGATTTCATTCACGACTTGTTCTTTTGTCATCTTTGAAATTACTTAAAATATTGTCTATGTCCCTTTTTGTATAAAAGTTTATTTTCAACTGATTTGCAAGCTGATGAATTTGAGAATTTATAGTTTTAAATAAAGAATCTAGATGCTTCTTCTCGTAAGTGTCCTGGACGAGCTGATCGACATATTGCTTATTAGCTGCATCATTGGGTGTCAAAGGATCCGCTACCCCCTTTAATCGCGATGATTGTAGATCGAAATCGCCATCATCAGAACGCAGCAAAGTTTTATTGTTAAGTTCAAAAACTTCACATACACGCAAACGTTTATGAACATGATGACCGAATTTGTCTATGTTCATTTTCACTTCTTATTTTTATGCACTTATGTATCATCAAATTTCCGGCTTCGACTGATGGTAAAAGTAAAATACCAGTTTTATATATCATTGATTAACCAAGCCCGCTTCACGAAGTTCTTCTACAATTGATATTATTTCATTGTCTAATCCTGTGTTACCGGCATCACGGGAAGCAATGAGTAATTTCAATCTTTCAACTAATTCGTTTGGATTATCCCAATAGACATATGAAACATCTCTTTTAACTTTTTTCATTGTTGGTAGTCCTTTGCCGTAAGTACATAAATCTTCGCTTATTGAACGTTGTTTCGATAATTTGAAAAGCGGTTTTATAATGTATAAATATTTCTGACCTTTGTTACTTTTTATTGGTTTATTGGGATCAAAATCTCGTCTATGGACATTCGTTTCTAGTAGCAACATTTTATAATAACGTTTATCGTCTTCAGTTATGATACCTAAATCAGGCAACTTCTTAAATAACAAATCATATAAACCTGGTGTTAAATTGTAAGTACGTCCATTTACTTTGAGTTTTTCGCCACTAACGGAAACTAAACAAGATCCTAACATAAGCTTATCGCGTTCTGTTCGTATGCCAAAAGGAATGTCCAAGTCGGTGTTGTATTGTTTTTGCCATGCAGGGTCTTCGCGAGGAGATGCATATGAACCGGTAGTCTTAAATGAAGTATCATTTGTTGATTCCAAGACATCATTGTTGTCACTTTCACATAACATGTCATCATCACCATCTTGTCTGTTTTCGTCTCTATTTGATACCTCATCATCATTATTTGAAGTCGTTTCGGAAAAATTTCGTACGATTGTTTGATTATTAATACTACTTCTCTTCCCTTCATTAGGACTAAATTTTAATGTTTTTGGCGCCTTTTGCCACTTAAATATGTCTTCATCAAAATCGGTTTCATTAGTGTTATAGTATTTATTGTCGTTACTTTTAACCATTTCATTAAGCGGGTCTGTTATTGGTTTAAAGACTGATTCCAAAATCATATTGTTGTTATTTTTCATATCACGAAGTAGTTTAACCTTCTTTTTGACAGCATCGGCAGACTGAAGTACTTTTTCTTTTAAAGTTTTCTCGGTGTTTATTTTATGATTCATGTCTGATCTCGATGGATTCCCATGATGCAATAAAAGTTTCTTGAAAATGAAACTGGTTAAGTAACACGGTTAATCCAAAACGATAAATGTATCAAATCCCATTCTATAACATCCTGAATTTCTAGCACAGTCCTTGTTTACAACCAAGTAGCTAAAAGGTACGCTCCATATTTTTGCACACATTTCCCGAAACTGTGACCAAGACATATCAGTTCCAACGTGCTCGTCATAAACATGACGTAAATTAACTTCATCTTGTTTAAAAAGGATGATTAAGTTAGCATTGTCCCTTATTAATTGTTTAGGTATTTTACTGTAAGTTTGATTTAAGTAGAAGCTGTCAATATTTTTATGCCTTCCCATTGCAAAGTAATCCCTTATATTATTTTGATTTTCGCATGCAACATCATCAAATATGATAATTGAATTGTTCTCAGCTTCATGCGGGCTTAGTATTTCATCATTTTCGCGATATTTTTGAAATTTAACTGATGGAACCAACATCAATATTTTTTCTAAAAACTGGTACATCGGTTGGAAAAGTGTTTTTGAATATACGTAAATATTTTGAAAGCGTAGTCCTTGTTCATGTAGTAGAAGAGAGACAATTAAATTAGTTTTACCGCAATTAGAAGGACCGCAAATTATACAGCGAATTGTGTCGGGTAAAAGTTCACCGTGACGAAAACTACGATTGTTGCGATCTGAACAAACAACCTCCAACTGCAAGCTCTGAGCTTGTTTTACAAACTTCATATCTGTTCAAGATCAATTCAACCAATGCGCGCGTGTTGCAAGCATGGAATGCTTATTCAAAATGAGCAGAAGAGCAGATGGTTAACGTTAAACCTCGAGTGTGAGCAAATTCTGTTAGGTTGGGTTCCGTTGGGTTTGAGTTGCTGTTGGGCTGATGTATTCGTTGCGTTGATCGAGAGGTGAAACAGAATGCCCAATGCGATTTCAGGTGTAGGTTGAGCGTTATGTTGAACGCAAATGCTGATAGGTTACTGTTAGGTTGGTTACCGTTGGGTTTGGGTTGATTGTAGGTTGTGTGCAATTCATTGTATTATTGGGCTTCTGGATCACCACGAATGAGTGAGGGCGAAATTTTTCGCCCGATCGAATGAATGGTGGTCCAGAATGCCCAATAATATACTACTTATCCCAAACATGTTTATACCTACCTGATGTTCTCTACAATTCTCTCTGTGATAGTTAGCATTACAACAACCTTGGTCACAAGAAATCTGCTCCTTTCCATTACTTCCAACATACACACAACAATGCTCATGTACGTAAAGGTGCACTTACACGGGGAATTTAATTTCTCAATTCCAGGCAACATTTCGAAATATATGACACCATGAGCACACCAAGCAACTTTCAGATTTTCAGAGGGTCGAGCACGACTTTACGAATACTGCGTAACGTTACGGTTATCGTATCGAGATCGAGGAACCTCATACTAAATTTTAGTTCCAAATGCTCACGGGCTGGCGCTGTTCCAAACGTCATACAAACTCGACAACGTTTATACTATTCGATTTTACGTGACGCAGCATTCGTAAAGTCGTGCTCGACCTTCTGGCAATATTTCTTAAAATTATAATACCACGACCACACCACGGCACTCAAGGAATTGAGCATTAAACCGCCCATGTCGTTGCACTTGTACAAGTTACATAACCATCATCATCTCAACATAGGTACTAAATCATCACAACATTTCTGCACATCATCACTCACTCATTCTAACTACGAAAACATCAAAAGGCTTACAAATCTTAGAATTTGTGAAGAGTCCGGATTCCCGCGGTTTGGGTAAATCTATTCCCAATGGTTTGTGCTAATGTACAAATCGGATTCGTTGTAGGATGACGGGGCGGGAGGTTTTAATAGTTCTGTTGCTAGGGGAAGATAGGGATGTTACGAAAGTGTTCTCAAAAATTTAGCCGTCAGACATCCGCATTCTCATCTGCATTTTTATGAAGGGTGAAAAATGGTGTATGTATAGCTTGTTAACTAACAGACATAACTGACCGAGCGAACGCGAAGCGCGAGCGAAACGTCTCTCTTTCAACTTGGACAAAAATTCGTTCATATGTCCGGATGTCAGGCTGTGCTCCGCAACAGGTCGCATTTCTCGTGAAATTTTGTTCGATAATTATTTTTTCGATAACATTAGTTTTTTGGAATATTTCGAATAGAAAAGAAAAGGCTCAATTTGCTATAGGTACTTACTATTTCTTGATATACTTCATCATCCTTTACTAATGTCATCATTGCATAAAATTCGTTGGTAAATTATTGACCATTCTGAAAAAGATTATTATTTACCAAGTTTTGTAATGGTAAATTTAAAAATAATGTTTGTCCACACCAACTTCCATCCCATTTTCATTTCCCTCAGGGACAGAATTTCGCAAAATCCCTCGCCTCCTTATCCCTCAAAAATTAAAAAGTGAACCTCTATGCAAAAAATTAGTTTTCTAAGTCCAAGGGTTTGGGCTGGGCGCTGGGAGTAGCTGACTCTATCAATCAGTCGGGAGTTTTATTTTTATATTTATGTAGATTATCTTATTAATCTAGCGTCATACTATCCTCACGTTCACCTTAAACTGACAACCCTATGAATTGTTGGTAACAGCTGAATGCTGAATGATTCTACCCCATTTTTGTGCTTCACAGCCGTAGATCATACTGCTGAACTTTTTGCTTCATAAATCGTAGTTTGCTCAGCAAATTTTCAGCGTCAATAGGCAATGACGATAAATAAAATGGGATCTCCATCTTTGTGATTCTATTTAGAATTTGCTAGTTTGCCTTATAGGGCATTACTTATAGGGTAAGTATGAGGCGCGGGAACAGACCAACAGCATGAGTACTTAATACTTATTAATAAGTATCATTTCGTCACCAATTGACCTAGTCCCAAACTTGTCAAAGTCTGTTACATTGGGTACTGAACAAGTTGGACAACGCATGAATCTTAATACTTATATTAGTAAGTAGGTATACAATAGTGATTAAAAACTCCAAGCCTCGAGAACAAACGTTCATATTTATCATACAAATATTTGCCCCGACCGCTTCATAACATAATCTGCTTCTATCTTCCCGTTCCACCTAGCCCCTATTTCACCAACTTTACAAATGTCAGCTTGCAAGGACTATTCTATTTATTACATTTCAACAATGACACAGAACTGTCATTGTAATCTGACATTTATAAAGTTGGCGAAATCGGGGCCAAGCTATCGGGTTGTCAAAATGGCTATCAACATCTCTCCCCGCACCTCACATACCTCGGCTTTCAATTAAGTTGTACGCTTATCTAGATATTTAGATCCATTGTAATCCCCAAAAAACTTTATTAACTGCCACCGTTTTCCATGAAATTACCCAAAATAACCAATTCTATTTTCCTCAACGAGCCAGTGTAAAAATTAATAATAACGCCGAAAAAGGGACGTTAATTCCGCTCGTTCCACTTTCATTTTACAATCTGTTTCTCCGGCGGCCATATTGAAAAAGATTGCAGACTCGATAATATCCAATTTCGAACTGTCGGAGTAGTTGAAATTCGAAATATAGTAGTTCGGTTGCTAAAGTAAATAAGCGGATGTATCTCGGGTGGCTTCTGAGCTCGAAGCGATGCCAATTTGTATAAAAAGATTGCTCCGTGTAAGACATTGAAGTAACGATAAAGGTCTCGACATAAAATGTAACGTTTTGGGACATGTTTGAAACGTATTTTAGGATGGACTAATAGAGGGTTTTACGTCTTCTTGTTTAGGGACCATTTGATTTTGAATCACGCACGCTTTTTTGGTGTCGACAAAATTAAATGAACATTGCTTGCCATTTTTTTTTTCAGTATGTAGGTAGGTTGTAGGAAATCTGTGAGCATACCTGATTGTTTTTTTAAGAGAATCCTACCATTTCCAATTATATTATAGGTATATACACTCAAGAGCAAAAAAAGGGTCACTTTGTATAGAATTGTTCATACAAAGTGACCCGTTTTTATTGCTCTTGAGTATATTTATTGTTAAAATTATGTACGAAAGTATTGATAGTAAATACAGAAAAGTTCATCGTACTATTGTGGTAATAATTTGAAACTTCATGTAAAAGCAAATATTTCACAAGTTACCAGGCAAGCATAACACAAAGAACTACTTCACCGTTCGTTGTTCGGTCAACAGCATTTTGTATCCTCTGTTGCCACTTTATAAACAGTGAAGTAACAATTTTACAGTTTTACGACATAGTGTAGTACGAGTCCCAGCTCTTAATAACATACATATGCGAGTTCAGTCTTGCCTGGTTCATATAAAAGTACAAAAGGAATACTCGCGTAAATATTAAAATTTAATTCGGCTTTATTCCAATTTTTGTAGAATCTAACAGTGTTGTATGTGTACTACGAATAAGATATGTATCTGTACGCAATAGTCACTATCCCTATTGGTGTTTTTGCTCGCATTGTGGGTCACGATTGATAGTATTTTGACGGCTGCTAATTGGGCTGGCATTCGACATACACACACACAAACAATAGCGAGTGCACAACTACTATCATCGATCGTGCTTTAGGAGAAGTCATCATCATCTCTACAATATTTTACGTCCCGCTGCTGAGCACAGGCCTGTGCCCTAAGCACGACTTGTCGAATCCTGCGTTACGTTACGGTTATCGTATCGAGATCGAGAAATCTCATACTAAATTTTAGTTCCAAATACGCTCACGGGCGGGCGCTGTTCCAAACGTCATACAAACTCGTTATAGTTTACTATTCGATTTTACGTGACGCAGGATTCGACAAGTCGTGCTTAGGGCACTGATATCAGGACGGGAGGGCTTGGGCTGTAGTTCCCACTCGGGTCCAATGCGGATCGGGAACTTCACACAGTTTTGCAGCAGTGTGCAGTTTTTCCTTTATCACATGATAAATTACCAAAATTCCAAAAGAATTTAGAAGAACGAGCCGGGATTCGAACGGCGACTTTCGGCTTGAGAATCCATAGGTCAAACCACTAGGCTGCCATGATTTTTTTTAAAGTAGCAGTAGCGCACGTTTATTATGGAATGCCCGCCCATCGGTAGTATTACTAAAGGTACCAATAACACAATGGTATATACTCGTAAACACAGGTTCTCTGAAGTCGTTCCAATAACACCGTCTCCTATTTTCAAGTCTTACAAATAGCATCAGCGAACGTTCAGCTCATTTTGTTCCAAATCAAAACAAACAATGGACGATCGCGTACAGTCGGCAGCCGAATATAGAATGACCTTTACCGTAGACGTAGCGTCAGCAAACTTGCCTATTTATAGGCGAAGCGGTGAAATAAAATGTCTCCGCTGTGAACTAATTCTAATTTAGGCTTAATTTAAAACTTGCTCCTATTTCTTTGGCTCTGAAATAGTACATTCTGCCCTTATATAACGTGACCAATGATATTACAATAAAAAAATGTAATAGGTATCATTGAACGAATAAAATAACTTTTTTTACTCAGCATACTCAAGCAAATTAGCTCGGTTCCAATGGTCAATAGTTATAAATGATGTGAGCTACCACTGTATGTTATGTGGTGAGTACTTATTATGCTGTTTTCATTGCCGAATAGGTATTCCGAAAAACTCAAAGGTGGGTGGATTTTCAAACTGGAGACCCTTGGTCACCCTGGTGTAATTTGCGTGGCCGTATTTTTGTATGAAAAAGTGCCACACAAATTACTCTCGTGTAATTCGTGTGGCACTTTTTCATACAAAAATACGGCCACGCAAATTACACCAGGTGTCTCCAGTTTGCAAATCCATCTAGGTGCGGTGCCAGCTGGGGCTCAAACCCACGACCCTCTGCTTCGGATACCGCGGCTTTTACTATACTTTTAATACAATTGATTTATGTGTATGCTTTTTATCAATGAACTTTTAACATTAATTATAACATAACAGGAGAAAAACCTTGCTTTAACCAACTTTAGCTGTATCATGTTAATTGAGTTCTTGACCTAACTTAACCATTTTTGCGAACGCTCCCTGCGCTCGGCTGCATAGGTTTTTATGCTGACGCTGCCTTTGTACGTTTTTCTATGGGACCTAATGAGCCGACTCCGAGCACTGAAACATGTGAAAAGCTTGCTTGTAAATAGTTTTGAGCACTCGCTCGTGTAGAAGAATTCTAGACATGCTTTATAGTAGGTATTATGAAAAGACACTGGGTAGAAACGTTAGGTTTGTAAGGTTTTTGTTTCAAGCTTTTATTTAGTCTTATATGAAATCCTGCAAGCAATACTAGGGATCGGCTCGACTCTAACTAAAGGTATGGAGGTGTAGATTGGAACACAGACCACAAAACTTAGGGTTAAAACTGTCAACAAAATGAATCATTTAACGAAAAACTTTTAAAGTTCATTTCAGTTTTTGTCGGAGAAATCTTACTTAACCTAAAATACTTATTTAACTGCTTCTGTATAGCGAATTATGTACTAATCACAAAAAGCACTTGTGACGGGATCTATACTATCTAAACTAATATTATAAATGCAAAAGTGACTGTCTCTCTGTCTATCTGTTTGTTACCTCTTCACGGAAAAACCGCTGCACCAATCTAGATGAAATTTAGCAAGAAGATAGTTTGAACATTGAGGAATAATATAAGCTACTTTTTATTCGGGAAAATTGCATAGTTCCCGCGGGATAGCGATAACCGAAATCTACGCAGACGAACTCGCGGGCAACAGCTAGTATGCTATAAAATATGGCAGATAATGACCATATTGGTCGTGAGAAATGTTTAGTTGTATGCGTGTTTCGCATTTGTGTGAGAGTTTCGTTTTGGTATGAGTTTGTGGATGCATAAAAAAATTACATGAGTGCAAACTTGTGCTGTGCGCGCATGTCTCGCTCCTCTCGAAAAGTGGCAGAAAAGAAATAGTACAAATTCGAAGGTTGGTTGGCAACGCATCTGCAAACCCTCCGGGGTTGCGGGTGTCTATGGGCAGTGATGGTCACTTACCATCGGTGACCCACTTGCTCGTTTGCCTACCTCGTTGTATAAAAAAATCCTTTGCTTCCGGTTGTGGGCTAGAGGTGGCGACGTCAAAGATGTGAGAGCTACAATAATATGTAGTGAAATAAAAACGGATCACTCAAGTATATAAGTCGAATTTAGCCCGACATGTTTCGGACTAATTCGTAGTCCTTCCTCTGGGAGCGCACGACCCAGCGGCGGCGAGACGCACACTGCGCGCCGCGGCTCTCCAGCAGTGGTGTGGCTCGGCAGTGTGCGTCTCGCCGCCGCTGGGTCGTGCGCTCCCAGAGGAAGGACTACGAATTAGTCCGAAACATGTCGGGCTAAACTCGACTGACATACGTGAGTGATCCGATTTTATTTCACTATGATTGAGTCTCACGGTAGTTTCATGTTAAAAGTGTACAATAATATGTATACAGACCTTATTAACACAGCAATAGGGTTAATGTAGGTAGTATTAAAGTTAATTACAATAACCATTAATCCATTTACACTTTCCGCCAATGGCCTATTTAAATCTAGTTCCGGTGACTACACCAAAATGACGATATCATTTCTTCAGTATAACTTAGCCAATAGCCTATTGGTCGTAGCTACTTTACGAGTATGCAATAATGTAGAGATCAGTGCTATGGAACTGATTTTACAGACCAAAAACTTAATTGCTTTTCCCAGAACAGATAATAAGTTCTCCAAACAAAGCTATATCAAAGAAACTTTGCGCGTGAATATGAATTTCATACAATGGGACCGCTGGAGTACAATATCTTCCAGATAAAAATGCTATCCGGCAGTTAGCTAACAGGTCGTCTGAACAATGGTTTAATAACTTCGCGAAAACCCCCTAAGTGATGAAAAATTACCATTTAAATGGGCTCGCGTTATAAACGGGAGGGTCATAGATTCTGGAGGGCACACACGGGGTTTAAGAAGAAGCGATGATAATAAACACTTGCAAAATTTTTAATAACATTGGGTTAGGCAATGCCGGTCCATGACAGAGAGTGGATACTACGTGATATTACTGCTTTATGATCACGATACCGTCTACAAATTTAATGATGACGATGACAACTAGATTGAACTAGAGGCACTTACAATAAGTAAGTACCTACTGCCTACTGGATCATCCAATGACATTCTATACACATAAGGACCTCATACAAAATCAAAGACATAAAATGTCACATTCATCCAATTACACCCTGCCACCACCAGGAACAGCGTCCGCCGTTTTCGATTCGGAGTTTCGTTACCAGTTTTTGCGATCGAAAACTTTTGCGTTCTAGTATAAAACTAGTTTCGATCACAGACTGTTCAGTTCATGCCCCATTTTTTTGCACTTCTGAACGTATTAAGTTAGAACCGGTTAGGTTCGTAAGGATGTGGATGCTTCTGAGGGTCGAGCGCGACTTTTCGAATCCTGCGTAACGTTACGGTTATCGTATCGAGATCGAGAAATCTCAAACTAAATTTTTTATTTTTATTTATTGCAATGGGAAACAAACAGCATAGATAACACAAATAGTCAGCTCTTAAAGTTAATACATAAGCCACAAGAGTTTCCACTTATAGTTTATACATTAGTTTGCTCAGAAAGTACACCAAATAAACATCTGTTTATTATTTTTTTACTGTTATCAACATTATCCTTTTATTTATTTTGCTTTTTACTTATGCCACTATTTTCCTCTTTGACTGCAGAAACAAATCTACTGTGATTTAGATGAAATAGGTCGATATGCGAATATTTGCCATTATAAATTCTACACGCTCTCGCCAAGCATTTATTACCTTCATACTTGGTACGACTGAGAGGGACAGCAAACAGGTGCGTAGACCGGGTTCGAAAACTCGGACATCTAAATGAGACTTTGCATAAAAGATCTTGTGAGTCAATAATATTATTCAGTAGTTTATATATAAATATTACGTCCCTTTTTTCTCGTCGTAGTTCGAGAGATTCAATATTGTCACATGTAAAGTGCTTAAATTTATAATTCATTCGTTTCATAAATTTATTTTGTATCCGTTCAATTGAATCAATATGCACTGCAAAATGTGGACTCCAGACCATTGATGCGTATTCTAGATGCGACCTGACAAAGGCATTGAATAAAATAATTAAAGTACGGGGGTCTTTAAAGTCCTTGCTCTGTCTAAAAATAAATCCCAGCATTCTGTAAGCTTTCTAGCTTCAAGCTTTTAGTTCCAAATACGCTCACAGGCGGGTGCTGTTTTAAACGTCATACAAACTCGATAACGTTTACTATTAGTTTTTACGTGACGCAGGTTTCGAATATTCGTACTCGGGCCTCAGATGCCCTAAAGGCAAACCACCTAGAGATGAGGAGCCCACAAAGCCCCGGGCATCACGGGAAGCGAGCCCATGAAACAACAACTATCGCAACGGCTTCTGAAATTTTGGTATCATATTTAAGTAGACGGAAGGCCAAAACAGTTTTGGTTATGTCCATGAGTACTTAATAGTTATTTGTTATACAAGGGTGCAAAGTTGTATTTTACCCGCGAGTGTTTCAACACACGAGAAGTAAAATACATTTGCACCCGTGTGTAACACAAAACTTTTCACCTCACTATAGCGAGGTAAGCGCAACATGCAAAAAAAACAGCTCTTTAAAAGTAAATATTCATCACTGGAATCACTATTTTTTTTACGATAATATAACAGAAAACTCTGGAAGTTGTGTATTTTTACTTGAGTCGATGTCAGGGAGAAAATAGCATCGACTCAACTTGTGCGTTCAGAATATTCAACAGTATTATAAAAAAAAATGTCTCTTATAAAATTTTAAGATTTATGACATAAAATCATTAAATAAAGCTAAATTTGGTATTTTGTAATAAATTCTCAAACAATTTATCATTAATTTAATAATAATTAATATAGAACGAACCTTTATTATGAGCGTTTTACGTTTTGTTATCTGTCAAAAGCTACTTGAACACGCTCCACTCCAAGGTCAAATTACTTTCCCCAGTAGTGGATAAAATGCGTTTTTACCCGCTTGTTTCAAAGAATAAAAGACGGCTTTCCGAGGTAGTGAGGGGAAAAATATATTAAAAGAGAGATAGCAATTTCTGATTGAATGATTCGTTCTCTCGGCTGTCGAGCAAAACACATTACCCTCGCTTGAAAGACTGTGTGTCGCAATCGTAAAGGGAAGCGAGTTGGGCCCCCGGACATCCGGTTCAGATTATCCGGACCCGGGTGATAAATAACCGTATGAGGAATAGTTATTTTATCTCGTTTGCGATCGTTTGCTTTTATTATCTGAGTGGGGCTTATTGTCCCTTTGGTAAACGAGCAAAACGTTGATAAGGGACGGAGATAAGAGAAATGTACCTCGTCATGCCACCCATGGAAGTCCACTTATCATTTAATATTGCCATTGTCAGCAACATTTCTCCCCGAATTCGTATTAAAATAATTGATTTTATATTTTAGTTCACAACATGTAAATAAATCAATAGTTTCTTTTAATTTCTTTGGTATATCAACAACGGAATAGACTCAGTCTGAGTTTACCTTTCAAATCTCTGATTCAGATTTACTCGAATATCGAGATTAATAAATCAACTTGGGCAAAACAAGATCAGCTAATTTGATAAACAAAGATATAATTTCAGATTATTATCTAGCAAATATAATAAAAGCACCAATAGTCGCAGAAATTACCTAAAATAAAAGAAGCCATTATACCAGGGTGACACGGAGAACAGAGCCTACGAGGAGGTAACGGGAGCCGACGGTAAACACATTAGCGTTAATCACAGCGTGTGGAAGTGTCTCTCGCGTTACATTAGCCGAGTGAATGACCGCAATATTATTAATGTGGAGCATCTGCTCAAAATATTTCGTGCACACAAAACATCCATACGGCAGTTTCCTTTGGCTTATCTTTACACAGAAAAACTGACACCTGTTGGAGGGGGCTGACGTACGCCCGAACAGCACTCTTCTAACACTCTTTTTATGTTTCTTTCAAGACAAAACTGTCATACAAATGAAAGAAACACGCACAACTAGACATTTCTCATGAGATGGACTCATGCGGAATATGGTCATCGTGTATCATGACATAAGTATTTTTGGCAAAGGGGAAAATGCGCTTTGCCAACTCCTATCAATAGTTGGATTGTGGCATAAAATATCATGCGTTTTTAGTAAATCAGCTGGAAAGTCATGAGGTAAAAATCTATCTATACCTATAAAACAGTACCGTGACTGACTGACTGAATGACTGACTGACAGACAACGCACAGCCTAAACAACTGGACCTAGAGACTGGAAATTTGCCAGACATATACCTTGAGTATCCTATAGAGGTGCACTATGTAGGGATTTTTCGAAATTTCCACGGGATAGAGAACTAGCCCATTTTTACACGACTGCCCAAAGAAAAAGAGTGTTTTGTGTAATATTTCACGGGTGCAAAGCCGCGGGGCATAAGCTAGTGTAAATGGAAAATGGAGTCAGAGAAAAAGGTATGCTGATTGTTGAGACATATGAAAGGTTGGCACGCACGTAGGTACCCATCTGATTTCTTAGTAGCTACTTGACGTACAATTTAAACTCTATCTTTATGTTAAGCATATAGCTATCTAACCTACTAAGTATATAGTTTGTGGTTTATGTGACTTTGGTGAGTGTATGCACCTTTTAGGATTCTGTAATCGAAGGGTGCCAGTAATGCTAATTAAGCCAAGGTAGCCAATTTTGTCCATTGATGCTGACATCTTGCCTCTTTCAGTGAAATGGTTTTGACGATACAACGTTTTTTGACGTGTAACTTTTATTTATTTCACTATGATAGTTTACTGCATGGTATGTATGGTGTGGTGACTGTATGGTATTAATGTAATTAAGCTCACGATAAACTTTAAATTTTACTTATCATGCAAATTCCGAAAAACTCCTATGAGTTGAGTCCTAATAGCACGCGAGCCAGGGCTCAAACCCACGACCATATACAAAATACCATACAAAGTGGTTAAATACTCCGTTTCCATTACCTAATATGCAGGTACCAGGGGCACAAGGATACCAGAAGTAACAAAGAGATTAGCATTATCTAATACAGTGTAATGTAAGTAATATAACCCACATTAGCAGTGAATGACCGAGCGATATAAATACAGGAGGGCAGCTAATATTAGTGTCATCTCACGGGACATGTTATACAGGGCGTTGCGTTGCATCTGCTTTGCTGGCAATTACGCACTAATAACTCTGAACAATAAACAGGCGGATTAATTAAAATTATCAATATTAATTAAGTAGGTAGTCAGCACAGTTTCCAGTTTAACTGTTACACTCGAAATCGTCAACTAATACCATCTTATTTGCTGAACCTGCCTCTAAGCAACAGTGCTTGCAGGGTAGCGTAACGAGTTTAAGATCCATTGCAGTAAATTGACAGGCAGGCAATATAAGCTCCTTAAATTTTGTATTAAAATGGTATTTCAATATTATTATAATAGGAGCGAAAATTGCGCTCTTCCCCGGACGGTTCCATAATGCAGGTTTAATTTATGTCAAATGGAGAGTCAAGCGAGGTGAGGTGTTGAGGAATATTTCCGGGTTTCATAATAAATCAATTTAATGCTGACATCGTTGAACATTCGGGGGTACTTACCTATAATCGAAATTTGTAAAAGTACAGACATAAACCTTCTGGCCCTTATTTCACTAACTTTACAATAAAATTGTCAGTTTTCAATGACAGTTCTGTGTCTGCTGGCTTGAAGAGCTTTTGTTTTAGCGCGCTTCATATTGTCAGAGAAAAGTAGTTCGAATTGTCATAGTAAACTGACAATTATAAAGATGGTGAAACAGGGGCCTGATTGTCGGGTCTTGTGCATGACAAGTTGTTTCAAGATTATTAATTTGAAGCGAAATATTCTACCTGCTTTTCTAGTATATAACAAAAAAATGATATGCAGGCATCCTCTTAAGCCTTTTTATTTTCCGTGTTGAGTCTTGAAGTTTAATCATATTATGTAGAAGAAAATGATTCACTTGACACTTCCAGCGCTTGAAGTGAATTAATTTCGTGCTTATTACAAACACAAAAAAACAAGATACTTGGAATTTACCTTTACTTCGCTTGTGACACAAAATAAATAAAGAAACATAATATTTTCCTCAAAAGAAGATTTTATGATATGGTAGGGATGGGAAACGAACCGAATTATCCAATTAGGGGTTTGAAAGGGAAACAAAGAATTGTCTTTATTTGCAATCGTCCTTAAATTTGGATAGTACGAGTGGAGTTTATGCTCGAGTTGATGGAATGAGAAATAGTAGATCCATGGAGGGAGGGCCCTTACAAAATTGCTGTTATGAGCAAAATGCATGTCACTTTGCTTTGGTCCACGGGCCTGTTATCCGTTCTCGAACTAAGTGTTGCAATTCATTTTTTCAAAAGGTTTGCACGGGCGGCTGTCGTAAAAATAGGGCGGTCTTTCATTTACCGACTGAAGACTCAAGGATGTAAAACGGATTCTCAACTTGCAATTTTTATTCATATAGGTATGTTTTTAATATTATGAATAATATTTTGTTTCAATAACTTTTGTGCAACGGCGGTTAAAATATGTTTAAATAAGTATATAAAATAGTAACAGTTACTTAAACCAGTATTTTTTATTTAAAATACAGCGTTACAATAAATATCTGTCTCAGTTTCGGATGAAACCGACACCAAAACTTTTTAGACATATAAAAATACATTTTTTTAAGTACTCTACTTTGCTTATTTTTTACACTTATACTGATACTTTCAAATAAAAACAAAGCAAGGATAAATATTTATTAATTAAGTTTCGACATCATCCTGTAGCCGTGTCAGCTAGGTTGGCACCGCACGTTCTGACGCAGGCGCGCGCAAGCGCAGCGTGACGTCACCAGCTAACTTTAGCACGTCATAGCACATGACTGATTGACTTGACCAGTCGTTATCTAAAATATTAATGTGGAATGAAATCTTTATTTAGTGCTTACTCAATCAGGTATTGTGAGATTTCTATTTACTCCTCGTGATGAGATAGTATGGATTAGTTTTGTATCAGAGGTGTAAGTAGGACTGAAGCAAAAAGTGTTAAATTTTTCATAGCTAAAGCTGGTTTCAACATACAATGACAATGCAAAGAAAAATTCGTTAAGCAGCTGGACTTGAACCAGCAACCTCGGTAATCCGTACCACGCTCCACCAATTAAGCTATACTTAACGTTGGTGTACCTAACGAATTTTTCAATGCCTTGTGTCATATTTTATTTGGAAGATCTCTCCTCAGCGCCATCTATGAGTAGCTTAATCAAGCAGCTCACCCACTACGGAACTTCTACAGTTACGCATTAGTGGCAAGAGATGGAGCTATTTTCTGAATCAATGAAAATAATCGATTTATTGATTGCATTGTCATTGTATGTTGAATTTCATTCTATGAATGTTTCATAAAAATAAAAACAAAAATAATCAATAAATCGATTATTTTCATTGATTCAGAAAATAGCTCCATCTCTTGCCACTAATGCGTAACTGTAGAAGTTCCGTAGTGGGTGAGCTGCTTGATTAAGCTACTCATAGATGGCGCTGAGGAGAGATCTTCCAAATAAAATATGACACAAGGCATTGAAAAATTCGTTAGGTACACCAACGTTAAGTATAGCTTAATTGGTGGAGCGTGGTACGGATTACCGAGGTTGCTGGTTCAAGTCCAGCTGCTTAACGAATTTTTCTTTGCATTGTCATTGTATGTTGAATTTCATTCTATGAATGTTTCATAAAAATAAAAACAAAAATAATCAATAAATCGATTATTTTCATTTAAAGCTGGTTTGGCATATTGTAGAAAGAATTTTTACATATTTTTATTAAATTGCAATGTACTCGTATGTATGTTCGAGTCAAATCTTGCAAGTTTTTGACTCATTTCAAGTGGTTGATTTGATTTGAAATTTGGTATGGACATACGGATATGTAAGACAATACAAGTAAGTAGAGTCAGCAAAAGTACAGTCGATAAAAAAAGCTTGTAGTAAAAATTAAAATTTTAACAGAAAACTTATTTTAAAACAAATTTCGACCTAAGGGCGATCGCTATAGGCTTACCTACCTTAAATAGTACATTGCGGGGTCGTGGAACTAAAGCGACGCAAAGTTAAAGCTACTTGGATTATTTTCAGAGCATGACTAATAAAGATGGTTGACTGTCGCACTCAAAGATGTTAATAACTGCAATGCATTCGAAACTTGTTCAGTTAATAAATGTTTGCAAAATGATATTTCATTGCTCACTTTTACGGAATAAAAAGCTAAAGCAAGTAAAATATAAAAAAGAAATATGATTTTACACAGTTGAGAAACAAAATGACACAGAGTTCGTAGTAACTGCGCAGTGCACTGCAAATTTAATTTTCCTCTCGACGCATAAAAGTTGGATCGCATAAAACTGCAAATGGACTGTTCATTGTAGTTTGTGTCTGCAGGTGGGTCTGGTTATGGACGTTACGATTTGTTTTCAGCTGTAAATTGTTTAAGCACTTCATCTCTCAGCAGATGTTCGTTTAAATGATTTGTTTATACCATAAGCGTTGTGAGCAATAACGGTTGGTTTTATTGTGTTATTAGGTGCAGCCGCAATTTTTAAACGGCATTCAGAAGGCTTCAGTACTTTGCGATAGTCGATGCTCACTGACCATTTAATTGCTCGTACTGTAGGGTCGCCAACGCGCGAGTATTACATCTTTTGTTGCAAATGTTTTGTACCATCCCATCAGTTTGCCAACGCCTTGGTATAAATGTTATTATAATATTAAGGATTATTTTAATGATGCCGACATAAGTTTATAATATCTCGATTTTTATTTTATGTTTTTGTAATGTCTAGCTGTATTATTTCAATTTAATTTGTATATTTTGACTGTCCAATTTTAATTAACCACATTGTCTTCGTACGCCAACTGGCAAATCATAGCTATACCATTACCTGTGATAACGAAATAAATGTAATTGTAATTGTAAAAATAATAGAACTTTTACAACTGCTCAACATACCAGGAGCTTATAAAACTCAAACAGTTATTTCTCTTTGTTCTAGAGGAGATACTGAAGACGCGGACGGCGCTGTGGATGTCTGCCGACGGTCACATGGTGCTATATGCTACGTTTAATGATACCCTGGTACATGAACAGCGATATCCTTGGTACGGCGCCGCACTTGACACTGATGACCCTGCCAAGGTACAATTTGTGAGTTTTAACCCCACCTACCTACTTATACCTAACTTGATACAGCATTTTAGCCCTATCCCTGTCTTGAGTAAATAATTGCAAGTCTACAAACATCAAAGGCGCCTGAGATTATTAAATAACGTATATTATTATGAAATTTCGAACGCGTTTGATCCTTCACTTGACAATTTTTGTACAGTCGAATCACTCGGATCGTGCCCCATAAATGATAATTACTCGTTTATTTCTGGCAACATCCGAGAGTTTAGGTATCGTAATACTAGCTAGTGTAATTGTGAAAAGTTTCACTGGTTAACTATTTTTACCCTGATTTTAACCAGTACTTCTGCTCCAGACGTACCCGGAGATCAGAAGCGTGAGGTATCCTAAGCCGGGCACCAACAACCCGACGGTGCGGCTGACGGTGGCCGACATCGCTGACCCGAAGCACATACGTACCAGACACATAACACCGCCGAAGAGTATACTCGAAGATGGGTGAGTGCATTGACCTTGATACTACTCACACTATCGCTACCTCCTCCTTGAAAAAAGGGGTGTTATACTCGTAAGTTTAACCTGTATATGGGTGTATCTGTCTGTGGCATCATAGTTTCCAAACGTGTTTATCGATTTCGATGCGGTTTTTTTTAATCGAAAATTTGTTTAATCGAGATGGTTCTTAGGTAAGGTATATTAAAATTGGTTCAGCCGTTTTTGAGATATTGAACTTTACGATGGAGGTTTTTCAACTTTTCTAAGTTGGTTAGGTTATGTCAAGTATCAGTGTTAAGTCTTTTCACACTATGTATCCATTTGCGAGGGTGCGCTTCATACTAATATCGCTCACGGCGAACACGTTGCATGATCGCCTCAACACAAAACTGGCTTGCAAATCGCTAATGTGATAAGACTGTAAGTTGGTAACAAGATGATGAAAAAAAACCCCGACATTTTCATTTAAAAGTTCAATATCTCTTCAGTCATCATATCACTACCCAGCCTATGCCTAGCTGCAGCTAAGGCCCGAGTACGAATGTTCGAATCCTGCGTAACGTAACGTTATCGTATCGTTATCGCCATCAATCGCCATCGAGAAAGTTCATACTACGTAGGTACTCGGGCCTATGGATGTTAAGCCTGTAGACTTATAGAGCTCAAAATAATTATGTCAGCGTTCCACGGCAGCTCAAGAATCGATGTCCGAAAGCGCACAAGCTTAAAGCGCACAAGCTTAAAGCGCACAAGCTTAAAGCGCACAAGCTTAAAGCGCACAAGCTTAAAGTATTAGATGGCATTTAGTGGTTTTAGTATTGATTTCTAACCACAGAACAAGGACGTCAAATTAAAACCAGGAAGACTGCCAATCCCGCGTTCCTTTAAAATAATAATTGACTGCTCTGGCAGTTTCGCTATAACGAGAAAGGTCACGGTATCATTAATTTCGTACTAGTATTTAAGTATGTATTTACGGGTCAGGCTTGTAAAACTCACTTTCCCGAAATATGCACATTCTCTAAAGGTGTACTTTCTGCAAAATTGTACACTCCCAAAAGGTGCACTTGCCCAACTGGGGCACATTCTCTAAAGGTGTACTTTCTGCAAAATTGTACACTCCCAAAAGGTGCACTTGCCCAACTGGGGCACATTCTCCAAAGGTGCGCTTTCTGCAAAATTGTACACTCCCAAAAGGTGCACTTGCCCGACTGGGGCACATTCTCCAAAGGTGCGCTTTCTGCAAAATTGTACACTCCCAAAAGGTGCACTTGCCCAACTGGGGCACTTTCTCGAAAAGTGCACTGTTTCCATCGGCACAAAGTTCAGTGCTCTATTAACAACAGTGGATTGCGAACGGAGTTTTTCCGCTATTATTTTAGATGTGAAGCGGAAACTTACCATGGAAAATTTAGAAAAAATGCTGTTTATTTACTTTAATAAATCTACACAATAACAAGTCTCTGTTTTGTCTTTATTACTGTTGTTCCGTACTTCTATAAACCTAGTATTCAGCTGGCACAAGATTGTTATTTGTTTTTAATTATTTTAATCTATCCAAATCGATGGCAGATTTGAATGTGGATACGAACAAAACGCTTTCCAAAAAGCGTTAACAAAACGCAACACCAGTACAGTGTTGCCAACGTCTTAGAGACATTCACTCTCTTCTCTCGTAACGAATCTCGTACAGTGTGCAGCGCTACCGCTCCGCTCAAACTTCAAATTCAAAACCTTTAAAAGCAAGTCAAAATCTTAGCAACGACACATTCACCATCAGCGAACGCCAGCTATAACTCCTGTGGACTAACATCAATTGGGGGCCCCCAAAATCAGCGTTGCGGAATCCTCAAGTAAGTGTCTGCATTTCTCTTTGCTATCGAAGTAAATTTCCCAACAACTGTCTTGGATAAAAATTAAAGTAAGAATTAATTAATGTTTGGAGAAGCGAGTAATGACGCCTACTTGTACGATCTCTGATTATAGTAGCGATAAAGAAAGTGCACCTTCTGAGAAAACGTATCTTCTGATAATGTATTCTATCTGACAAAATGCACTTTTTAGAAAGTGTACCCATTGGGAGGTGCACTGTTAGAGACAGCGACCCTTCCGTGCAAATGATCCTTCTGAAGAAGTGTTCGTTTAGAGAAAGTGCACGTTTTGGGAAAATGAGCTTTACAAGCCTGACCCGTATTTACCTATGCATAAGTATGTTTATCTTTTACCCATAACACATCATCATCATCATGTCAGCCGATTGACGTCCACTGCTGGACATAGGTCTCCCCCGCGGCTCTCCACTCTGACCGGTCTTGTGCTTTCCGCATCCACCGCGGTCCCGCGATCTTTACTAGGTCGTCGCTCCATCTTGTTGGAGGCCTACCGACAGCTCGTCTCCCGGTCCGTGGACGCCATTCGAGAACCTTCTGACCCCATCGGCCCCCCATAACACAAGCTCTGCTTAATTCGGGACTAGGTCAATAGACAAACAGACAGATAGACAAAAAGTTTCACTATTGCATTAATAACAAGTAGACATTGAATCAAGAGTTATCGCTTACATAACATTTTCAATGCAAATAAAACTGAGCTCCAGAAAGTTCGCCGTGAATGTTTCGATTCGTTATTAACTTGCTGTAAAATATTTTACTACCACTGTTTTATGCCCTTGCGCAATCGAAATAAAAGGATACGTTCCGTTTCACGTTTATTGTTTACGTTGCTTCTGCTTCCGTCTGTTTGAACAAGTCTGAAGCCATGTTGTATAGTCACCAGCAATAGTTGCTACTGCTAGGCAACCGAAGCGCTCACAATGATCTAAGCACGGCTCTAATGTTATAGACATAGAGCTTGTGCAGATCGTAGGGTTGTTTAGTACTGATGTCAAAATAAAACTCGCTTATTACTGCAATTAAAACGAATGAAGGGAGGCAGTTTGATCACTGAAAATTATGTCGTCATAGTTCTTAATTCAATAAAAACTTCATACTATAAAAAGTTGCTTATTTGAATAATAGGAAACAATCCTATTGCGAGCGCTTCGGTTGTTTAGAAACTATTGCCAGTGCCCTAAGCACGACTTGTCGAATCCTGCGTTACGTTACGGTTATCGTATCGAGATCGAGAAATCTCATACTAAATTTTAGTTCCAAATACGCTCAGGGGCGGGCGCTGTTCCAAACGTCATACAAACTCGTTATAGTTTACTATTCGATTTTACGTGACGCAGGATTGAGGAGGGCACTGTACTGGGAGCGACAAGACGTTAAGTAAAAGAAAATTGAACAAATAACTGAATTTTTCTCAAACATGGAAATGAAATAAATATTGACGTTTATCTTCCTTGTAAATAGGCTGCGAAGTATCACGTTTCGGGCGCGCGGTTAGACGAGAGGTCTATAATTGAATTTCATACAAAATTGAAGGTCTAGGCCTGCAAAGTGGTCGTCTTTTGTTTCAACGTTAATGTGTGGCACCGTGTGTGGCACCGTGTGTGGCACCGTGTGTGGCACCGTGTGTGGCACCGTGTGTGACACCGTGTGTGGCACCGTGTGTGGCACCGTGGCGTTCAGCTATCAAAATTTATTTATTTATTTACTTCCAAAGCAAAAAAAAAACAAAGTACTAAATAAGTAGATACCAATGTGTAACAAGTGCTGGTTATAATTTAAGTCTAGTTTTACGGTTTTATTTGCTTTACAAATGACACATTGATTTCCAGAAAATTTATTTTACTTTATTGAGTTGCATGTTTTGGAAATAAAACAGAAAAGAGTTTTCCAGCCTGGCATCCAGGATTTACTTACAGCCGTGATAGCCTAGTGGTTTGACCTATGGCCTCTCATACAGAGGGTCGTGGGTTCAAACCCCGGCTCGCATCTCTGAGTTTTTCCGAATTTATGTGCGGAATCACATTTGTAATTTATCAAGAGCTTTTCGGTGAAGGAAAACATAGTGAGGAAAGCTGCACACCCCTGCGAAGCAATTCAGTTATGTGTGTGAAGTTCCCAGGCCGCACTAGGCCCGCGTGGGAATTATAGCTCAAGCCCTCTCATTCTGAGGGGAGGCCTGTGCCCAGCAGTGGGCCGTAAAAAAGTCTGACGATGTGATCCTCCTTATTTATAAAGCCTCACTTCGATCGGCCGTTTATATCTGCATGGTCGGTAATCCCTATTACTACTACTTATTGTAGACTAAAATGTCACTAATGGACGTCACACTCACACTTAGATACAGTAGTTAAAAAATACTTTTTAACACAAACAATTGAGAATGGTTTAAATTTCAGAGAAACTCTTGTCGGTAATTACTTAGTAACAAGTTTTATTACGATCCATAAAATGCTAACCCTGTTATTCATAAACCTATATTAACTAAAATGCCGTTAAAGTTCGTTTGTCCTTTTTTGTCACATTGACATTTTCGCTAGTAAGAAGAAGACAAAATCTATTTTGCTAATAAAGGCTTAAGTGACGTTTATGAATGAGGGCATAAGTCCTGAAACTTATTGTTTTGCGATCGTTTAGCGTGAAAAACTGGAACAGAAATTATTCCAGCTTTACAACTTCGTTCGGAATTGTAGGGAAATCCAATCTGCAGAATAGAAACACCGCAACAAACTCTCAGCTTCGTTCTAACTTCATTGTATGGAAATAAAGAACTTTTAAAATTTCAACTAAACAAGAATAAAGTCCTAAAAATGGGCTAGTGAAATATAAAAATAGGTTCGCAAATCCCGCGTAATCCTGACAAATAGAGGCGCCCCAAGACGGCCGAGGTTTGCGCGGTAACCAAAGACAAAGCGGCGAGTCTGGTGATTTATACTGGAGACAGATTTAGTTTCTCACTTGTTTTGCATACTCTGTGGGGTAATGACCGCGACGGCTTAGTTAAGCTCCTTGTGACTCCTGTTTTCCTGGTACGATGATTTTTTTTTAAACGGGCACACATTGTTTCGAAGGTTTATTTTAATTTTAGTATTTATTTTTTTGTTGTGTGGCTTCCGAGGAAAAGGCACGAGGATTGTTTGACATAGTAGTACATATTTATATTCGCGTAGTAGTTAGAAGGATACTCATACACAAACTGATCACTCCGGGCGCATCTAATATTCTTGCGGCAAAAAAATATTAGTTGTGTCAAAATATACTTAAAGAACTGTCAGGCTTAAACTGGCTTAAACCGTTTTAAATTTTGCTACAAGTGACTAGTTAAGTTAAACCGTTAAACTAACTTTTGGTTATGCGGTTTTTGGTTTTGGGGTTTGGTTTTAGATTTGGTTGGTTGTTTTGGCGGTGGATGCGGAAAGCACTAGACCGGTCTGAGTGGAGAGCGTTAGGGGAGCGTTAGGGGAGCGTCCAGCAGTGGACGTCTTTCGGCTGACATGATGATGTTGTTGAACCTTGGTTAGTGAACTAACAGCGTTGTTTTTCCAGTGACTACTACTTCACGAGCGCGCAATGGGTGTCGTTGACAGAAGTGTGCGTCGTCTGGCTCACTCGCACGCAGAACCTCTCTGTCGTGTCCGTCTGCAAGAGCCCCATGTGGTATTGTCAGGAGGTACGTCTCTTTTTACAAATGCGTCAACTTGACGTGGTCCGAACGATATGCCTTCATACCTACCTACATACTTGACGTGTCACGGTCACGTCATCACGTCATTAAATTGCTCGATCATTTTACATCCAGCGATACGCGAAATATAACACGCGTTGATGACACAAGGGGATACGATACATTACGCCGCAAATACACATGTGATGTTACGAGGCTTTAGGTTTTTTGAAATGCTGATCTCTTATAACATTATGTTCACCTGGTAGGTGTACAGGATAACATCAGGCAGCGACAGCTGGGTGGAGTCAGCGCCAGCGCCCCTATGGTCAGCAGGGGGCGGGGCTCTAGTCACCCTGGCTCCAATCAGAGACGGGCCCGCTGGTCTCTTCAGGCACATCGTGAGGGCGGAACACAACGCCCACGGGCCGAGGGCGCTGCCGTTGACGCACGGGAGTTTCGATGTGGTCAAGCTGCTCGCGTGGGACCATGCTAATCAACACATGTGAGTTTATGATATCCTGGTTGTTAGTGGCATACGAGCTGGATAAGAAAATTATGTCTACCTGACCTTGGCTTTTCATTTATTGCAAGACATTGCAATTTAATATGCTCCTCCGAGACCACACGTGCAAGACAGCTACATCTATGCGATAAATATAAATAACTCTTTATATGATTCCCGCACACCACCGCTACCACATGAATCAGCACATAATTGCGTACTGTCACCACCGTCAGTTCATAACACTATACTAGTTTTAACTCACAATTATAACAAATTTTAGTGAAACATTTAGTCACAACAGTTAATCAACGAATGGCACAAATTCCCAGTCAGTTGGCTGTCGTAAAACTTGCCAGATCCATTCAGAACCAGCTTGTTGGAACGTAAATCAACTAGGTAGGACCTCCCTTCTGTCAACACAACTAGTTAACAATTAATTGGACAATCGCTAACAGTATTTCGCCCTTTAAAGCCCATGACCTTCGCCGATATAATTGGCATAACAAAATTACTCAAATTATTCGCAACTAAGTTACGCAACTAGCTGTGAAAAATATACCACTGAACATTTGAGGGTACGGTCGGTACGGTCAAAGAGTGTGTAGCACGCATCATTGTAAGTAATACACCGCTTGCCGATTTGCATTTTGGTACGGATACGCATATGCAATTTAAATGACAAAGGTACATTCGACAAAAAAGTTTGTACTACAAACGTTTTGTTTTTTTCCATAGATACTACTTGGGTATACCGGAAGGTAAACCAGGTCAGCAGCACTTGTACATGGTGTCGTCAGAAGCGCCGCGGCCCGGCTCGCCGCAGAAGCTGCCTTACTGCGTCACATGCAACACTCAGGTAAGCATCCTGTGTGGTCATGATACCTTGGTAATGATGGGCGTTGAAAGTAAGACAATAACAATACTGAGCTGCCGTACAAAATACATGTTTTCAATGCATTTTTTAATGCAACGAGTTTAGGAGCCGTTACAGTTAGTTAATTGTGTCCATTATTTAAGTGCTCCATAACTTCGCTTAAATACATTTCCACAATGTAGATAACATGTAATTTAAAAAACAAAACTCCCACGGCTTCTATTTATTCCGTTCTAATTGATAAAGAAATGGGTCTGGAAAAAGGTCGCTCTAAAATAACCTAACGTTTTAACGTTAAATCTTTTTTTATCAGCACATTCGTGTTGCCTTTTCAGTTACTCTTTTAATGGGAGTTAATTTAAATTCACTCTGTATTTATAGAAAGGTCCTACGCCCTGTTTCCAACTTGGCATTTCCCTTTGCGGCCTTTTAGGAAATAATAAAATGGCCGTTTATACCCAAGGGTCAAATATTGTCCATTATTTGAAAAAACTTCTGTATTATTCGAGAGGTGTATTATGTTATCTATATAGTATTATGGTGTAGTGTAGTATAGTGTATTATCTATACATATAGTTTATCGAATACTCTACTTGTTGCATAGATAGACAGAAAAATATTTGGTTTTTAAGCCAAGGTATTTTAAATAACTATTACCGCATCAATCGATGACCCTCAGTCGAAATTAATTCTTCGACTCTGTCATTTGCTTACTTACCCATAACCCATATCGTTTTGTCATTATTAGTGAAATTTAAATTATTGAATCATCATTGAAACTGGTTAACCATTTATGTACACCATAGCTATGTTCTTGTGAAATAAACGATTAATTGATTAAACTTTCGTGACATTCACACGTTATTATCATAAACACGTTACTTCAGTCCCTTCGAGACCATGGACGCAACGTCGAAGTATTTTAATAATACAGTTATTTTTACGTGATTGAGTCCCGTGTTTACCATAATAATGTTATTGATTAAACATTTTCTTGGTCGCCACTCTACCACAGAAACACGTTGTTCCCAAACCCCGATCTCACTCGAAATCTTGGTTTAAACAGGCCAGTCAACACACCTCAACAAACATGCTCTGTTTGTGCTTATTGCGTTAATTCCTGTGTGCCTGCTTATGCGGGCTTTGCATCCGGCATCCCACTATCAAAATTCATGAGGAATGGAACGCGTGTGATTGTGTTGACTTAGCTTTAGGGCTGCAAACACTGTTTACACGCTTGAATTGAGGGTGCATAAGCCGTGTGTTATTGGTATTGCTTTCGTGATGAGTGGCGGAGCTAGTGTCAAGCCTGTGCCTGTGGACAAGACGCTTCAAGCGTTGAGGCTGGACTAATTATGCGTGTTTAATTCTATGTCACTATTGTTACTCGTTAGACATATGAGCTTGTACGATTTTTTTTTGGCGAAACAGGCTACCTATCGTTGTGAGAAATGAGCCGTTATCATGAATGGGTCGAAGGACGTAGGCTAATTATTCTACATCAGGCATAATGACAAACATGCCCCTGCTCTACCTGTGGTTTGTAACCGTACCTTTATTTCGATAACCGTACCATTGAAAGCTGTTCTTATTTATTTTTTTATGAAACAGCCTTCTCCATCTATCAACTTGGAGTACTACGGCAACCTGGCGTCTTCCGGAGACAGCTGGGACGGCGAGTGGGACGAGGAGCTACCAGCCACCTCGCCGTCACCCAACGCGAGGAAGAAAAAGAAGAAACGGCCAGGTATTACACAGTCTTCTCCATCAACCAAATTTCTCGATCTAAAAAGAGGAGTTTTTAATGATTCGCGGTTAATTTCAATAAGGCATAATGAGAACGAGATATTGACCGCGATTACCTTATAGATTTGACGAGCTCCCGATATTTCGACGCAGTTACAGTATGCATCATGATTACGGGCAAACTGGCGACCGATGCAGTGGCAGTGCGCGCAGTCGCCGCGCAAGAACGCATGTAGACAGTGCCCGGTCTGCGCAACAATTGCATCTACTCGTTTCGTCAGTTTGCCCGTGATTAATGATCATGCCATGATGCATGTAAAATTGCGACGAAATATCGGGTGCTCGTCAAATCTACAAGGTAATCGCGATCAATATACCAATCTCATACCTATGTCTTGTGAAAACAGGAGCTACAGATTTTATCATTATGTTTAAGTACTTCAATTTGTTTATAAAATACGCGCGGTACAACACACTGACGACGCGTTGTACCGTTGGTTTTCATAATGCCGGGCAGATTTTTGTAAAGATGCGCGGAGCTAATGTACACCGTCGCTTGTAAACCGCTCGGTGTTGCAAATTGGCTCGTCCTCGTCCGCCGTCATGAGTATAGTTGAGGAAATATTATTTGCAACGATGAATGTCATAAAAAAAATTAACACCTGTTGTACTAAAAGCTTACTTGGATTAAACGATCTTGATCCCTGTTACAGTTGGAGAGTGCAGGTGCTCCAAAAATGCTTTTTGTAAATTCTTGTTTCGAACGATTTATAGTCTCTTAATTCATGTTTTTGTTCTGAGTTTTGTGGGGACACTTAAAATATTAACAGCCGACTTTTTATTACGAAGACAGTTTCGCATATACTTCATGAGTTCTTTTTTAACTTGAGATTATGATTAACTAACATACTTTTATAAGTCAACCTTGTTACTAACAAAATTATGGATTGAATTATCTGAATTAAATGATTTATTATTATTATAGCTATCCTAGAAACAAAAAGTATCAAAACAAGTTGTTCGCACTATACACATAGCACGTGCGTTGCCGAGAGGGGTCAATCCTTTGTCCTATTGTATTCGAAAGATAAAACGATAAGACGAATCGGTGCAAATTATAACTACAATACAATACAAATGAAATGAAATGGCAAAACACTTTTCTATTGAACACCACATAACAAACAAAAATGAAAAAGATGCCTACACAGAAAATTGACTTCGTCCCTCCAGCGGTCGTAGGCCGCCCAACCGGCCTACGACCGCTCGGTCGACCCAAGTACGCCCTCTCGACCGCTCGGTCGACCCAAGTACGCCCTCTCGACCGCTCGGTCGACCCAAGTACGCCCTCTCGACCGCTCGGTCGACCCAAGTACGCCCTCTCGACCGCTCGGTCGACCCAAGTACGCCCTCTCGACCGCTCGGTCGACCCAAGTACGCCCTCTCGACCGCTCGGTCGACCCAAGTACGCCCTCTCGACCGCTCGGTCGACCCAAGTACGCCCTCTCGACCGCTCGGTCGACCCAAGTACGCCCTCTCGACCGCTCGGTCGACCCAAGTACGCCCTCTCGACGGCTTGATCCTCTCCCAGCCTCTCCACGTGCCCAAGCCAACGGAGTCTGGATGCTTTAGTCTCTCCAATAATATTGGGCTCGGACACTAGATCTTCAATTTCGAGGTACTTCCTCACCCTCCAGCTACCGTCTGACTGAGATCTTTCGGACCTCGGGGTCGATGGCTGGCAAGAGCTGACCCAAGACCGCAAGGCATGGCGTAATCTGGTGTCCGGGGCCAAGACCGGGTCACTGCGCCCAGCTAGTAAGTACACAGAAACTTGACCGTAGCAATATAGGCGGCCTTATCGCCTCTCTACACTTCGTTTTTTTAGCATTAGAGGTAAACAATCTTGACATGTTTTTATTATATTGAAAAACGTTTTTTTTTACTAAGTAACCATTATGTATAATACCATAACAACATAAATAATTGATTCTCATTGTTATTTAATTGTTACTTGCTGTGACTTATTTTTAAAAAGCGTTTTTCAATAAAAAGACTTGTCATTACCTTCTTTCTAATGCTAAAAAAAACGAAGTAAGTATAGTGTAGTCTAGTCGGTTCTGATTCGCAAAATTAATAAGGAAATGACGATAAGGAATTAAAATGGTAAGCATTCGTAGCGGTAGCGCAACGTAGGTAGTCACCTTAATACGAATGTCATAAATAAAGGAAACCGTTCCACAGCAACGATGGGATTATAAAACTAGTTAACTCTACTAAGAGTTAATTCTAGGTGTCGGCAGCAGTCCAAAATGTTAATTTGCCAGGCGCTTCGTTATTTTAGGAGTCGGATTAAACGCCGTCGCTTTTGTTGCTTCTGCGCCCGTGGATTTCCATAACGTATATTTTTAAGCCTTGGCAGTGAAGAGGAATGTAATAATTGTGTCCTAGGAATTACGAGCAGGTAAATTAAAGACGCGTAAAAAGATACGTACTTACTTGCTTAACCATTAGCAAAGTATTTTTTACATACTAGGAACGTGCATACCTACCTACTGCATACCTAGGCTCCCCTTTTACATCATCCACGTCTCGTCTCCACTCGCTCCGCTCCGATTCGCATGTTATGTGTAGGTATTTGAAATGTTTCCCTATCAGAATGAAAACCCTTTACTAAACCCGCAAGGAACCGAATAATAGTACTTTTGGATATAAGTGCGGAATTTATGTCGTTTTGCACGAGCCCCGAGGTGACCTAGGCCCGAGCCGCTAGGCGAGGATCGAGACTCGGGACGAGTGAAAATGACCCTTCCGCACGTGTACCAAACGACGTTTTTTAATACATTTGCGAAAACATGACAACGAGGGGCTGGTCCGGCAGAGGTGCCCGGCTTCGCTCCGTCTTCCTCCACCGGCGCCTTGGAAAAGTAAAAAACACTAGTACGAAAAATCCAACTTTCCGCATGGTACGTAGCTACAAAAAATACAACTTTTTGAGCAGCTGTATTAAAAACTCGATTTTTTCCATCCACCAGAGCACATCCAGCAGAACCTGCCGTGTCTGTACCACGAGGCGCACTTCAGCCCTTCGTCTGCCTACTTCGTGCTGGAGTGCCTCGGGCCTAGCGTACCCACGGCCAGCCTGTACCGGACGCTGCTGCCCGAGCCCAGGCTGATGATGCATCTGGAGAACAACACCGCTGTCAAGGTAAATCTGACGCAGGAAAACAATAGAAGGCAGTCGTCGGAGATGGTTGGACGAAGACTTTCTAAGTTCCCCGCGCAGTTTTCGCCTTTGCGGTTAGCGCGTTGCCAGGCGTCCGGATAAAGCCGGTAAAATAAACGGTGCCGGTGTCCAGCTTGTCCAGTTTTTGTTAGGCTTTTTATATTTCGCAAACGAGCGAGCGCCGAGCCAAAAAAGTTTAATTTTACATGCAATTTTTTTGTCGTACCTGTTGATACTGAGACACAAAATCCTCAATAATGTAGGGTGTCCGGCCTTTTTACCCAAATGTCCGGCGAAACTGACTGGTCTGTCCGGCTATTAGGTTTGGCTACTTGGCAATAATTTAAGTAAAGTAAGTCTTTAATTATGGGTCGAAATATTAAATCGTGTAACACGACAACACTAGATGTCACTAGTAGTCCTCCAAAACCCAACACGCACCGCCCGCGCCCATACTGCAATACACCGCTTACGCCGCTGCCCGAGAGATGGCGCCACTAGGCAAATTAGATGGCGCTAACGTTTGGTTTGCGGACCGGCGAGTTTATTATTCAACTATGCACTACAGTGCCCCAAGCACGACTTGTCGAATCCTGCGTCACGTAAAATCGAATAGTCAACTCTGACGAGTTTGGAGTTTGGAACAGCGCCCGCCCGTGAGCGTATTTGGAACTAAAATTTAGTATGAGATTTCTCGATCTCGATACGATAACCGAAACGTAACGCAGGATTCGACAAGTAGTGCTTAGGGCACTGGGCTAGCATACCATTTCTCTGTCACCCTGCTGAGACGATTTTGGTGTCTAGACTGTTAGATACGCTGTCCTTGGACTAGGTTACTTCCACCCTGCTGGGATAACCAGTGCCCTAAGCACGACTTGTCGAATCCTGCGTTACGTTACGGTTATCGTATCGAGATCGAGAAATCTCATACTAAATTTTAGTTCCAAATACGCTCACGGGCGGGCGCTGTTCCAAACGTCATACAAACTCGTTATAGTTTACTATTCGATTTTACGTGACGCAGGATTCGACAAGTCGTGCTTAGGGCACTGGATCAAGTACGGACTCTCTTCTCTGTAATACTTAATCGTTATTTCAAATATTAAAAGAGATAGTCCAGGCTCCTATTTCACCATCTTTACAATTGACAGTTTATAATAACAATTCGAACTACATTTCTTTGTCTTCATAAGTGAGCTAAAATTGAGCAATTGAGATTGAATTGTCACTGAAAACTGACATTTGTAAAGTTGGTGAAATAGGGGCCAGTGCCCTAAGCACGACTTGTCGAATCCTGCGTTACGTTACGGTTATCGTATCGAGATCGAGAAATCTCATACAAAATTTTAGTTCCAAATACGCTCACGGGCGGGCGCTGTTCCAAACGTCATACAAACTCGTTATAGTTTACTATTCGATTTTACGTGACGCAGAATTCGACAAGTCGTGCTTAGGGCACTGGTGGCGTCTTACGTGATTATCTTGGACAGGAGCGGCTGTCATCGATAGCCATCCCGACTCCCCGCACGTTCTCGGTGCAACTGTCCAGCGGGCACGCGGCGCGGGTGCGGCTGCTGCTGCCGCCCGGGCTCAGAGAGGACGAGGTCACCAAGTATCCGCTGGTGATTAAAGTGTGAGTGTAGCTCCAGTAGTTTGCTACATTGGGCGTCATAAACTAGTTAGTTCCTCGATTACTAAATGCAGTGCTACTGATCCAAAATGTCTTCAAGTTAGTTTCGAAGTGTAAACTGAGCTTGATTGCAATTGCGTTGGGGTTGCGTGGGACGAGTTTAGTGATGATGCTCAGGCTATCTGAAAACCGATGGTAAGTACTTAGGATCGTTATAAATTAAAAAGTGTAAAGAGGCTTCTTATTGCTCCTCCTGAGACATAAAAGTGAGTAGGCGTAGAGCCTCAGTGGCGTATCACTGCTATTTGAACCACTTAGATTTTGTAGTTGGTTTTGCATCTATTTAATGATAGAGCGAGCGAAGCAAGCGACGGTTTCAGTTTGGACAAAAATGCTTTTGTATGTCTGTACAGCTGTTCTAACTTTTCTACAGATCGCATTTCTCAACCGATTCTTGTGAAATTTTGTGAGCATTTGAGAGCTACGGAAATTAAAAAAAATCGAAAAATGTTCATGAGCTCGCGAGGGCTTATAGCTCACAGAGGCACTAGTTTAAGTTAAAGATCAATCCGTAGAGCACTACTTAATAAACCCTAGTCTTCTTGGCGTTACCCAATCAAAGTGAGATTGATTACCATTGTTTGTGTGTGCAGTCACGGGGCACCAGGAACGCAGCTGGTGACGGAGCGGTGGTCGCTGGACTGGGGCTCGCTGGCGGCGGGCGCGGGCGCCGTGCTGGCGGCGGTGGACGCGCGCGGCGCGGGCGGCCGCGGGCTCGGCGCGCACCACGCGCTGCATCGCCGCCTCGGGACCGTGGAGCTGGCTGATCAGCTCGAAGTCGCTGAGTGAGTGCATCTTACCAGGGTACCAGGAAAGCAGCGGGGGCAAGACTGGGTCGATAGTTAGCGGCATAGGAATTCACAGAATCCACTAATTGAGAATGGGATTGTATGTATGTAGAGTTTGTGCCATTCGGATCTTAATACAATTTGATTGGGACAGTCGATTGATCTTCTAAACTCAGGGTGGATTTGAATTTCCACTAACTACCAGGATCGCATAACTCGCAGGTACCTCCGCGACTCGCTGCACTTCATCGACGCGCGGCGCGTGGCTGTGTGGGGCCGTTCTCACGGCGGTTTCCTGGCGGCGCTGGCGCTCGCCAGTCCGCTGGACGTGTTCCACTGCGGGATTGCCATCACGCCCATCGTTCGCTGGCGGTACTACGGTGAGTTATATACCAGGAGCTTATTGTAAACGATCGAAGTATTTCGTATTACGGATTGCCGTTATGTTTCTTTCAAATCTGGCCACTTTTGTTTTAAGTTGTCGCTATTAATCATAGTCTTCACTCGGGCTTTTTAACTGATTCACTTTATTTTGTAACAGCGTCAGCATACGCGGAGCGATACATGGGCTTTCCTAACGCAACTGGCAATTACCGCGGCTACGCCGACGCCGACGTGACCAAGCAAGCAGCAGCGCTGCACGACAAGATGCTGCTCCTGGTACACGGCACGGCGGACGACAGCGTCCACGTGCAGCAGACGATGGCACTGGCGCGGTCGCTGGCCGACCAGGGAAGCATGTTCAGACAGCAGGTAAATTTGGAACGGGTAGGTTTTTAATGCGGGCTATCCCATGTCAAAAAAATAGCTAGGATCGCTAGTGTTGAGTGAGCTCTGTCAATTTCCACCAATCATAGACCAGTAGCTCGTCTCTCATTGGTGGAGAATGACAGATCTAGAGATCGACTCTCGACATTAGCGATCCTAGTGGATTTTTGACTCGCGATAGCCCTCATTGCTAGCCCGCTAGTGGCCTTCAATCAATAATTACAACCAGATGACGGGTCAGAGCGTCGAAAATGACACCAGCAAATAACGACTCCTGGAATCTTTATTATTACACGAAAAAATGCACGTTATTGTAACCGCTTAAAGATTATATCAGATAGCAATAATTAGGCTAGTGTACCGCTTCTTGCAAGGCCAGCATTGCTCCAGCAATTCCCATGGTTCCGTGGGTGTCCATGGGCGACGGCGATCACTATCATCAGGCATACCCGGTTTTACTAACAAAGTATCCACTTGGTCAGAAAATTAACTATTATTATGATTACTTATTTAGTTACCTCGACGCTGCCAAGGAGTCAGTAGTCTCTGATCTGCTGAAACCTTGAACTACCATAAATTATCACCACCCTACCCTCAGATCTACCCGGACGAGGGGCACAGCCTGTCCGGCGTCCGGCGGCACCTGTACCGGACGATGTCGGCCTTCCTGGACGACTGCTTCCGCAAGCAGGTGCCGCCGGAGACCAAGGCGGGGCTCCGGAACGGCGGGAACCTCGACTGAGACACGTGGCGGGACGAAGAGTTGTACTCTTGGTGAGGATCTTGATTACACATATACAATACAATACATACTTACATATTATACAGGGTTCGTTTGAATGAATTGTCAAGAATTCAGCCAGAAGTCCAAGTGAAGTTTTTATTTGAAAAAAAAAAAAAACATTCTCCTATACATTCATTTCCTTGTTCGTCGTAGATACTCATACTCATTTATTCGTAATAACCAAGTTTGAAAACTGGTTTTCTACTAGGAAAAGTAATTCCTTCTAGTTAACTCGGTTATCAAAATTACAGGAAATAGGTGGTTTGCTTGATAAGGATTAAACCATGAAGGCACTGTTCAACCTCATTGACTTACTTTTTTACCCGACTGCCGCCAGAAAGGAAGTTCATTACGTAAATATACATTATATATATGAGAAGGGCTACCCAAAACAGCTCTGCTGAATTGCTGATTACGCTTTTATTCCGATCCTACAAATAGAATACGGTTCCGGTTTCGCTTCTGGATGCCATGATTGGAAAGCCATTTTATAAGATTGATTTGAACACATCATTATTTTCTGTGTCAGCATCAAGATCAGTAATTACTGTTATTTTTATTGTAGCAATGTCTGCCTACTTTGGACCTAAATAATTACATTAATTACCCTCTTAGATGTATCTTTTCTTTTCAGGTAATAAGCGGAGGCGTCGGCACATCGTAGGAACCTTATCCAATTAACCTGTAGTACAACAATTCCATATCCTGACCCCACTGCTAGCAATGTCTACTGCCAAAGAGTGGACTGTTCTTAACACATAATCATGTATGTGATACGCATTAGTATTAAAGACGTTTTTATCGTATTATAAAAAAACTGTCAATAAAGTGCAAAATTGCCTTAAAATTGGACAGCGTGAACGAGAAACTATAATTTCTTGAGATTATTTGTTAAAAATTTGATCAGCCTGTGGCTGTCGCGCGACTCAAGGCTACGCGTTAATACGGTTGTGTGCTCGGGTGATGCAATTGTGTGAGTGTAAAGCGGACATCGGATTGGACGCAGCCCGATGCTTCCCCACTAATAGAGTATGTTCACAAGTTAGGTATATATTAAAATTAAATTTTTGATATTTTGTGTTCAGATTGATTACGTAGTCAAATATTTCTTCTTGAAATAAAATTTCAAAAATATTCTTTTGCATGTAAAATATTCGCAAATTTCGGATCTTTACTTGCGTCTTGAACATTTATGCGGCAGACATGTTTGTAAATTAACATGCTTATAGACGTATGATTTCACATTGACGTTCTTGACCTAGATGTCATTAGCAATATTTGTTTCGTCAATATTTACAACGTTGATGTAATTGTCAACTTCGACAATAAGCAAACTTGTGTTGCATAATGATCAGGACTAAATAAAGTCCCATTTGAATTAGGTACCTGTCCTAAAGAGAGATCCAACGCAATATTATATTTCAGCTAGTGACAAATAAAGGAATTGATAGTAGCTCTTTAGTCAATGAGTTTTGTGATCTTAGTAGTTAACTCGTTATATTATAGACCTAGTATCATCGTCATTACGCGAACTCGAAAACGCTCAGCTTTTGTTGGTGTCAAGGGTTTTTGATTCACTAAAAAAATTGTACCTAAGTAGTTATAACGGAAATAGAGTTCTTTTTTGTTTTCTTACCAATTGAACTCATTATTCACTTAAACTTACAGTGGTAGTTAATTAGCGCATAATTTCATTACATTATGTACTCGTTTAAGAAATCTGAGATATTGTCAAAGGCATTCCATGTTGTTGGCTCATTTTTGTGAATTTCGTACGCTCAAAAAGATACAATAAAAGCACAGTATATTGTGCAATTAACAAGTAAGAATGAGCCAGGTCAAGTTAAAAAATCCTTGTCACCAAAACTGAAGCTTCCAAAGAATGTATTTTGGCAAAATACATTACACAAACCGTCACTTCGGAATGGCGTTGACGGGAAAATGGTAAAGTGTAATTTCTAAACGACAAATAATTGTACAGTATTAGATAATAATAATCATTCGCTTTGTGGTGTGTCTCGCAGGACATTACTTTATTAGTTTAAGAAATATTCCGAGAATCTTTTGTATGGAAGTCGGGAGTAAGGTTGATATAGCTGGATCTATATTTTCTCGTGTGACCTTGCTTCGCGATTGTTCGGTGAAAAGAACGCAAAATATCATGGAGAAGAAAACATGCTTCTCATTTGCTGCCATAAGTCGGGTTGTTATTGTTAGTAGGTACAAAAGGTTTTTTCCATCAGCTACAGATGTGACTACTAAAACCTTCTTGGGTTTTAGACTTTCACATGTAGCGTGTTTTAAAAGCATGAGGCTGTATCATAGAATGTACTTAGCACTTTCGATTCTTTGCTACTGCAATGCGTCTGCATTGCAGATTATATCGATGTTTCGTCTTGTCATTATCATCCTGTAGTAACAGTCAGCAGTAGAAATAGCTGATTGCGGGGAGCTCACAATAACCTGCATATCATAATTTTTTCAAGACAATTCAGCGACTACCGTTGCTGACTGTACCTACAATCTGAATTTAATTAAGCGTAATTAGTTAAACGCAGGAGTTTCTTTTTATTAGTAGGTCTAAGTACCATTGTTTTACTAAAGTATTATTCTGCGAGACACAAATTTTTTCATAAATTTGATCTTAGACAAGAAAATTGCTCATTCTCATTCTCATTCTCATCTCTCAAAAGTTTGCATGTTACTAGTCACTTCAATAAAGATTAGTATTTTAAAGAAATTTTATTAAAGACCAATAGTTAAAATACAATTTTAAATATCTATGATCTAGTGGGAAAACATTAAAATTAGTAACTTTGTGCATTAATACTTTTAGAATGGTTTAAAATCGTAATGTGAAATTAATAATAGCAATAAAATGATAGTGAAAGTACCTCTTAAATTAAGTGAGCACGTTTCCAGTTTAGCACTCGCATGCATACATACATTTTCATACATTATAACGGCGGATTGTTTACGTTTTTGTAACTTTTGTAAAAGTGAGACGAATGTTCGATCAGAGCGTCTAGTGTAATCAACGACCAAAAAAAGTCTCGATCGCGTTCACGTCTATGTCTGAACTACTATGGATACATTAGCAGCGCCACTAATGGCACGTATCGGTAACAAACAATTTTTATAGTATTTGACACTTAACGCGAACGCGATCGAGACGTTTTCTTGCGTCAAAAATTACACTACAGGCACAGAGCTCGTAGTGTAAATTTCACGTGGCAACAAACATTTCGATCGCGTTCGCGGTAATGTGTCGAATTCTATGAGAATAATACGTTGCCGATACGCATGCCGCTAGAGGCGCTGCCAATTTGCCCATAGCAGTTGAAGCGTTGACGCGAACGCGATCAAGACATTTTCTTGTGTCAAAAATTATACTAGAGACCAAGCTAAAGCGGGCACTAATCACAGGACACGACTTCTGTGCCTTCTCGTCGTCTACGAGAAATGTAGTCAAATGTAAGTTAGGCACTAAACTACACGCGATAAGGCCGCCCATTGCTACCTTGCATTTTCTGTGCACCTTTTTTTTGTTTTGTTTATTACGTGGTGTTCAATAAAGAGTTCTTGTATTGTATTGTATTGTAGACATAAACCATTTTAAATGTATTCTCTAATAACATAAAGACAACTTTCCACTCTATAGTGGCATGGCAAATAATCGAGAATTTTCTCGTCGCTAAAAATCCCCTCAAGCATTGTGGGTGCCCTTTTAAAAAAAATCGAACGAGTAATTCTAAAGTGATTAAGTTAATCAGTCATAAACGTAACTAAAATAAAAGAGCTCGTATCCTGTAATTTGTGTCCGGTACGTTACTGCCTGTTCATGAATCATGGAAAAGGTCGGAAAGTTAAAAATTCAGACCGAATATAAAACGCGAATTTTGTTCCGAACTCGAAAAAACAAACTCGTGCACACGCATTGAACAAACTTTTATTCCTCGGGCCACAGCGAACACAACACAGAGACAAAGTTTAATATTATCGTGTAGTTCGAACAGTAACACGAGTTCTATCGGGTCTATACATTGCTATGTATTATTGAGGTAGCAATTACAGTAATGTAAAAAAAAGAAAACGAAAAAGACAAATCATTCATCCATCATCCATCATTACATAACACCAAAACCGCCGCGGACAAGACTTGCCCGATTGGCGGGGTCAGCGGTAGCGATCACGGTGGCGGTCAGTTGTATACGATTATACGATGGTACCCTAGTCCTCGGCATGATTCATACTGAGGCCCGAGTACGAATATTCGAAACCTGCGTCACGTTAAATCGAATAGTAAACGTTGTCGAGTTTGTCATACAAACACAACAATAGCCCCCGCCCGTGAGCGTATTTGGAACTAAAATTTAGTATGAGGTTTCTCGATCTCGATACGATAACCGTAACGTTACGCAGGATTCGACAAGTCGTGCTCGACCCTCTGACGCGGCTTCGACGCAGACAGAACGCGGTACTTAGCGGTAGGCCACCACCGCTGATCGCTCGAGTCTGGGAGACGCTTTACGCTACCTCAGCCAGTGAACTATCTAGTTCTATAGTATGATGCTTTGTCTCTGTAAGTTTTACTCTCGATATCGGCCCGGATTCATTTCTAGTAACAAAAATTTTAAACGACAGCCGAATGCTGTGTCCGTGACAGCGAATATTGGACACATTTCGTTGCAACTCGATGCAGCGAGGGATCAAAAAGATTTTTAAATTTACTCTGCAACTTTAACAGTTTTGGTGATATTCAATAATATTGGCTGTTCACTGTGAAATTGCTGCCAGTTCAAAGTGACCAAACAGCAATTTCATGTGTCAGATCTAAACTAACGCAACTGCTGATTGCTGAAACATGGATTCTATCTCTCATTAAAAATTAATAGTTATTACTTTACTTTCGTTCTTACTTTTGCGTGTTTGAAAAATGATTATTTTGTTTTCAGCTATCAGTCTAAGATGTACCAAACGAATGTTATAAATGTATTATAATAAAGCTCAAGCAAAATAAGACATTTTACTTTGCGAGTTGAGTTTTATCTGGCTGTATCTGGAACAGTCAGTATTGTCGGAGCCGTTTAAAAGTATAGAAACCAAAGACCTAAGTGCCAAATGCGTCGTTATTTCTCGTAAATATAAGTATCAATAAGGACAGATAATGATCAAATTGTAAAAAATATCAGTAATATTTAAACTTAAAAAAAACTGTTTCTTTTGGTTTCTTCATTGTACTAAAATAATCTTAAAATTGGAAACTTATTGACGTCTCATTTATGTAAGTTACAATCGTTAATTTGACATAATTCATTCTACTTTTTAAATAATCAACTTGCGATATTGCTTTTGAAATTGACAGAATTACAATTAATCAATTAAAAGTGATTGAACTTTGAATTGTCAACATCGACGTCTCGTAGACGGCGCTACGTGGTGGCTACGAGTGCTACGCCGTAGAAGCCACGCGTAGCACGTAGCTCTACGCGAGCGCGCAATAGTTTTGAAATATGACACTACGCAGAATTGAAAACAAAGTTTTGAAATGCAACTCCTAATTTACAATTGGGATTATTAGAAAAGTTTACAGACTTTTCGGGTGTTTCGCATCATTAAGGTACCTAAATAATTATTATTTTACAATTTCTTGAACATGTTCGAATATAAACCCTACTTGTAACTTTGCACTAGTTAATATAAGTTGGCATATTTGAAATAAGGGACTCAAGCGTTCGCTTCTTGATAGTGTTACGATCAAGATACGCACACATTGTGAAATAATGCCTTATCGGTGTTTGTTGTTAACTTCTGTTCGTCAATCTACTTGCAACCAATTTTAAATGTATTTTTTTTCCCAGAACAACAATAACAAACCAGAACCCGCGAGCGCGCCTAAAACTGAAGGCAACTAAAACTACTCTTAAATAGAGTACTTTGCATAGTTATCTCCGAACACGCGGCGTATCGTGACGTGTTGTATGAATGATTAATTAATCTCTTCTTGCGTCGTTCTTGTAACGTAATCAAACAAGGAGCTAGGAACTGACTGATTTATTGATCTACCCACATAGTCGACATCATCAATTCTTACGAGCTACCCTACACCTTTCCCCTTCTAATCTACAAACATCTGTACCTACTTCTATTTACGCTTAGCTCGTAAATGTGCACGCAGTGCACGAGCTGACGCGTCTGGCGGCGGGGATTCCGCTGAGGCTCGCGAGGCCGGCGCAGCCGGCGGCTCCGGTGCCGCGCTGGGCGAGCAGGGCCCCGGTAGCTCTCCACTCTTCACATCCAGGTCGCCAGACGCGTCTTCAAATGTTTCTTCCAGATCGTTTTCGGACGGATCCCTACTTTTGTCGAGGTCGACCAAACCGCTGGTTCGCGCCAAAGAATAGCGAGACTTTTGATTCACTGGAATTATTTGATCCTGATGTCTTCGCCATTCCTTGCCGTTCCCCATCTCCACTTTGTATGAGACCGGTCCCGCTCGACCTGTAACACGCCCTTCCGTCCACGTGGGCGCCTTCCGCGCCGGCTGCCTGGCGCTGCTGCGCGGCGCGGACCGCGGCTGCCCGGTCGGGGCGCAGTGCGTCGAGGCGCCCGCGCAGTCGGTGCCCCAACAACGCCACCGCAGGAGACACGCCTGTCGTCGCGTGCTCGCAATTTCGATATTGGAACAAGAATTTATTTAAAGCGTCCGATACTTTCTCACCCTCTAATACCGCCCTTTTGATAACTTTTTTTATTGTCTTAACAGCATTTTCAGCGGCCCCGTTCCCCTGCGGTCTGTGCGGTGCCGAGGTGACGTGTCTAATGTTATTATTTTTACAATACTTTTTGAACTCGGCCGAAAAAAATGGCGGCCCGTTGTCGGTAACGAGCTGTGAGGGTAATCCGAATCTCGCGAATATTGACCGCAACGTGGTGACGGTTGTGTCGGCATCCGTGCGATTCATCACCATAACCTCGACCCACTTTGAGTGTGCGTCCACCAGAATTAAATATTTTTGACCCCCATACTCGGCAAAATCCGCATGGAGACGCAGCCACGGGGTAAGCGGAAACTCCCACGGGTGCACGGCCGCGCGCGGCGGGGCGTCCCGCACGGCGCGACATGCCTCACAATTTCTGCACAGGGCCTCAATATCTTTGTCCAAATTTGGCCAATACACGTAGCTACGTGACACATTTTTCATTTTATTTATTCCTAAATGACCTTCATGTATCTCCTTTAACACCAAAGTCCGTAAGCTAGGCGGAATAATGATTCTGAACCGGTACACGAGGCAACCTAAATCCACAATTAAATCGTCTTTTCTGGCGAATTATGGTTTTTCATCCTCACGACTCGGTCCCGATGACGGCCAACCGAACATAACAAAACCAACAATTTTACACAACACGCGGTCTTTTTTTGTTTCTCTGCTAATATCTGTAAAGTTGACAGGTAAGGAATCTTCCACTAAATTCACATAGCTCACAGCCGCAGCTGAGGACGGGCGGCGCTCGTGTGGCAGCGGCAAGCGCGACAAGGCATCCGCTGGACCGTTGTTCTGAGATCTGACAAACTCCACCGTAAAGTCATACGCGGCTAACCGCGCGGCCCAGCGTTGCAAACGGCTCGCGGCGGTCTGCGGAATGCCCTGCTTAGCGCCAAAAATATAGCTCAGCGGCTGATGATCAGTGCGAAGCACGAACTTTCTCCCGTACAGGTACTGGTGATGGCGCGTAATACCAAAAAAAATCGCCAGCGCCTCTTTATCCAGCTGACTATAATTTTTCTCCGCTGAATTTAAGGTTCGTGATACGCAGCTGACCGGCCGCTCGGCGCCCCCTGGGTACCGATGCGCCAGCACCGCCCCGAGCCCGTAAGCGCTGCTGTCCACGGCCAGCACGAGCGGCCGCCCCTCCTCATAGTGCGCTAGCACCCGCTCGCTCAGCAGCGCACGTCTCGCTTTCTCAAAGGCATTTTCAGAATTTGAATTCCACTCCCACCGTGTCTCTTTTTTTAATAAAGCGTGCAAGGGATGTAACAGAATACTTAAGTTAGGTATAAATTTACCATAGTAATTTATCATTCCCAAAAAACTTTTCAATTGAGGTACATCGGTGGGGGTAGGGGCATCTGCGATAGCCTTTATTTTTATCGGGTCGGGATGTAACCCTAACTTATCAATAATAAACCCTAAATATTTCACACTAGGTTGTAAAAAACTACATTTACTTAGCTTAACTGTGAACCCCATATCTCGTAACCGTCCAAGTACAGCTTTTAAATTGGCCAAATGCTCCTGACGCGTTTTCCCCGTCACACACACGTCATCTAAAAAAACTACTGTGCCCGGCACGCCTCGTAATGTCTCTTCCATCAACTTTTGGAATTTTTCCGGTATACATGACAAACCAAAAGGCGTGCGTCGATACACGAACGTCCCCAAGTGCGTAGTGATCGCGGTATAAGGTTGAGAGTCCTCTGTCAATAGCACCTGTTGGTATGAATGTTTTAAATCGATTTTTGAAAATTCCTCGCCCCCACTAAGTGTCGCAAACAACTCTTCAATTCGTGGTAAAGGATAGAAATCGCGTTTAAGCTTAGGATTCACCGTGATTTTGTAATCGCCGCATATTCGTATATCGCCACATTCCTTAATTACCGGAACAATAGGCGTGCTGTACTCGGAGTGATCGACGCGGTAAATCGTGCCCTCCTGCTCGAGCCGCCGCAGCTCATTTTCTACGCGTGCGCGGAGGGCAATAGGTACCTGACGCGCCCGCGCATAAACTGGATCGTTATCTGTCAGCTGTAGTTGAATGGGTTTTTTACACGTTCCTAACTTATCTGTAAATACCTCTGGGAATTCGGCCGTCAGCCGACTGACAAAACCATCATCGATTATTTCATTAAAACTTATTTGTTTAATATTTAGAGCTCGTATCCACTCTCTGCCCAGCAGTGGGCGTCCCCCATTCTTGATAATGTGTAAATGTAATCCCTTAGCAGTATGTGAGCCGAGGTTAACATCGACCGGTATTGAACCGAGCGACTCGATTCGTGACCCGGCGTAGCAACGTAATATTAAATGATCAGGTGTAACATTTTTGTGACTAAACATGTGACGATAAAAGTCCTCACTGATCGCTGAGATGCGGCTGCCGGTGTCCACTTCACATTCGATAGCATGTCCGTCGATCACCACTTTAATGAAATAGGGTTTGTTACCTTTAGTCGACAAGTCGATGTTAAAAAAATCTTCGTCCTCGGGATCCTCCTCACTCACAAAGTGTTGACGGCCAATTGCACGTCCCGGATTACGCACTTCTTTACACATTACCCGCAAGTGTCCACGTTGATTGCACTCATCACAATTATACTGAGCGAAACGGCACCTATCCGGCCGGTGGGCCCTCCCACACCGCCAGCACTGTAGGCCCGTCCCGCTGTTGCTGGCGCCGCCGCCGCCAACACCGACTCCGCCGCTGCTGCCGCCGCCGCCGCGGCGCGGCCCGCCGCCCCTCGGCGCCGCGCGCCTCGCGCTCGCTTGATGCAGGCCATCGCCCGCCTCGCCGCCACTGCCTGAGGTCGTAGTCCCCGCCGCGGTGGCGCCGCTCACCTCCGCATGCTTATCCGCGGCCTCTAATGACAGAGCCAGTTCCACGGCTTGCTTGTACTGAATATTTCTCTCTGCAAATATACGTGACCGCATCGCTTCATTTGCGAGGCCAGACACAAACTGATCACGTAAATTTTCCTCCAACGCTGAACCGAAATTACATGTCGTTGCTAGATGTTTAAGTTCTTGTAGATAAGTGGTTAGCGGTTCACCCGCTAGTTGCCTACGCAGCCGGAATATGTGTCGCTCTGCGATCTCTGAGCGCTGCGGCTCCAAGTGATCTGACACAAGTTTAACCAGCTCATCAAACGTTTTGTCTTCTGGGTGTGCTGGTGCACTCAAATCGCACATCAATGCATATGTCGCCTCACCGACCACTGTTATTAGCATCGGAACGTGCAATTCATCTTTAACTTCGTTCAGCAAAATAAATTGTTTCACTCGCCGTATATACGCCGGCCACTGTTTAGAACTTAAGTTAAACGGCTCCAGTTTACCGATCGGCATTGTCAAACACTTAACACGCGTGGTAACTTATAGTATTTAACGATTACAACCAGACTCGTCGCCAGTGTAACGTAATCAAACAAGGAGCTAGGAACTGACTGATTTATTGATCTACCCACATAGTCGACATCATCAATTCTTACGAGCTACCCTACAGTTCTTACATGCAGAAATGCCGTTGGGCTTATAGATAGCAGAATAGAATTATATTTTAAGTGTAAACGGGTAGCGAAATCAATAATAAATGAACACAGTGCGCTGCGTGCGGGTATGATTGAACGCGGCTTCTGGTTTATTCTGTATTCTGAGTTTTTTTATTAACCGATTGTGTATTTTTGAGTAGTAGTAGCAAAACAGTTTGGCCAAAAGTGTCTTTTGGCAACATTATTAGTTTTTCAGACCGCTTACATTTTAGAGCACCGCGCAACTTATGTTATCTTCTACGTTATTACGAGTATGTATTTAAAAAAAAGATGCCGAGTGCCCTAGTGTAATCGACGATCAACAAACGTCTCGATTGAGTTAGCGTTAAAATGTCAAATGGGATTAGAAACTATGGGATTAGTTTGTTGTCGAATAGTGCCGCTTCGAGACATTTTTTTGTGTCAAAAATTACTCTAGAGACTTGATGGTATAACTTTGTTTAAAACTGTTGGCAAACGGTACAGTTGGCAAAAAAAATTCGCTGATACATTACATTAGTAACAGATTGTTTTAGGGAAAATTGCCTATTACTGTGACTGGCCACTTTCCCAATATAAACCGTAATAGAATGAAATGCTGTCATTATGTAATTGACTTGCAATGTATGGACGCAGAACTGTTACCAAGATAATTGTTAAAGAATTCATACTCAGTAGGCATTGCCTACAAAATTGGTGGTCAGTACCTGCCTACCTGGATGGCATTTTTTAATGTGACCAGTTAGTGAAAAATTACTTTACGTTTACGTAATGGCACTAGACTAAGATAATTATTATTTCGTTCGAGGAAAATTGTTTGGTGTTAATCATTACGGTTTACCCTTGAAATATCGACACACGTTTCATAGCTGTTTCTTTTAGTTGAAAGCTATTTTCCGACACGCTTTCTTAACCTTTTGATTTAAAAACTAACTTAACCTGTACAACAAATATTAAAATTATCCTGAAATTGTCCCGATTTTGGCAGAAAATAGTTTTCGATGAAATGAAAATTCGATGAAATGAAACAGTTATGAAACGTTTGTCGATGTTTAGCGCGGCTCCCGATTTATACTGTTGATGGTTTTGATGTTATTTCGTTTGAATCGTTAAGTAAAAAGTGATGGCATTGACGCAGATTGTTTTAAGTATAATAATATATGATAGTTAGCAAATATCTATATGCTTATGCTATTTGGTTTTATAAGTTGAATTATGTAACACACAGCTAGGTACAGACCTTGTCACTTATCTCATTCACAGCGGCAAGTTTTAACATGACACCCGTGTCATACAAACACTACGTCATTATCTCGATTGATTAAGACCGTAGGTACCTGCTTTTTAGCCTTAAGTGGTACAATGTTATTTTGACCAAAAGTTATCACAAACTTCTCAAGTAAGTTACCATGCAAAGTGGAACTGAGAGAAATATTCTATAAGTATTTCATTTTACTACCATACCTACATAATAACATAAAATTCAAAGGTCAAATCACTCCAAATTCCTGGTAACTTAAGCCTGTTTTGACTGTACCTTTGCGTGGTTCTTCGAGTTCCTTTCACTCTGAACGTTCATTGACCTTTAGAGAAGCTGAAAATATTTACCAAAAGTAGGTAATGAAAATACTAAAAGTCTATGTTAAGTACCTACTTAAGAGAGGAAGTCGAACTTTGAACGAGCAAGGAAACAAATAGGACTGAAGAGAAAAGGTCTTTTATTCGTTTATTTTTATGTCTTCGCATTACGAAATGAATGAAACGGTATGTGAAGGAAAGGTATTTTATTCGTTTATTTTTATGTCTTCGCATTACGAAATGAATGAAACGGTATGTGAAGGAAAGGTCTTTTATTCGTTTATTTTTATGTCTTCGCATTACGAAATGAATGAAACGGTATGTGAAGGAAAGGTATTTTATTCGTTTATTTTTATGTCTTCGCATTACGAAATGAATGAAACGGTATGTGAAGGAAAGGTATTTTATTCGTTTATTTTTATGTCTTCGCATTACGAAATGAATGAAACGGTATGTGAAGGAAAGGTATTTTATTCGTTTATTTTTATGTCTTCGCATTACGAAATGAATGAAACGGTATGTGAAGGAAAGGTATTTTATTCGTTTATTTTTATGTCTTCGCATTACGAAATGAATGAAACGGTATGTGAAGGAAAGGTATTTTATTCGTTTATTTTTATGTCTTCGCATTACGAAATGAATGAAACGGTATGTGAAGGAAAGGTCTTTTATTCGTTTATTTTTATGTCTTCGCATTACGAAATGAATGAAACGGTATGTGAAGGAAAGGTCTTTTATTCGTTTATTTTTATGTCTTCGCATTACGAAATGAATGAAACGGTATGTGAAGGAAAGGTCTTTTATTCGTTTATTTTTATGTCTTCGCATTACGAAATGAATGAAACGGTATGTGAAGGAAAGGTCTTTTATTCGTTTATTTTTATGTCTTCGCATTACGAAATGAATGAAACGGTATGTGAAGGAAAGGTCTTTTATTCGTTTATTTTTATGTCTTCGCATTACGAAATGAATGAAACGGTATGTGAAGGAAAGGTATTTTATTCGTTTATTTTTATGTCTTCGCATTACGAAATGAATGAAACGGTATGTGAAGGAAAGGTCTTTTATTCGTTTATTTTTATGTCTTCGCATTACGAAATGAATGAAACGGTATGTGAAGGAAAGGTCTTTTATTCGTTTATTTTTGTCTTCGCATTACGAAATGAATGAAACGGTATGTGAAGGAAAGGTCTTTTATTCGTTTATTTTTATGTCTTCGCATTACGAAATGAATGAAACGGTATGTGAAGGAAAGGTCTTTTATTCGTTTATTTTTATGTCTTCGCATTACGAAATGAATGAAACGGTATGTGAAGGAAAGGTCTTTTATTCGTTTATTTTTATGTCTTCGCATTACGAAATGAATGAAACGGTATGTGAAGGAAAGGTCTTTTATTCGTTTATTTTTATGTCTTCGCATTACGAAATGAATGAAACGGTATGTGAAGGAAAGGTCTTTTATTCGTTTATTTTTATGTCTTCGCATTACGAAATGAATGAAACGGTATGTGAAGGAAAGGTCTTTTATTTTGTTTGTCGAGTCGTGGGCTGATTTATTAGAGTTACGATTATAATCTTTGCACATGGTAATTCGGCATAATCATAATTCCTCGCGGTATGCGACAGCGTGCGGCAGGCATTACCCTCTTTTTGCTTTAGCCAGTCGTGTAATGACTGTGTTGCTGGTTCTTGTTTACTGGTAAACGTTCTCATGCGTTATGGCAGCCTGGTACATTAAGATCTAAAATTATTTAGATTCTCCAAACAAATTAAATGTATGATTATTGTTAATTAGTTACTTTTAGCTCACACAACGCTCAGTAACAATAATAGTTGTTAAATTATACTTAGAGTTCCTAATTTAATAAAGTGTAATTATACCGTGAAATCCGTCTCAAGTTTCCACGGTACTTCAAAGACCTTTTGTTTTCGCCGTACCTATTTTATTGTCAAGCCGCCTGTTGTCGTATAATGAAAACAGTGTTTGAAGTAATATCGTAAAGGAGAGCTTTTGTCTTTTAAATTGTGATTTTGTTTTTTGATAGGTAACATTTTTCTTTAAAAAAATGGTCGTAATTTAACGTCTGTTATTGCAAGTATAAATACTTTTTCTCAAATATCAATTTTATTTGTTGTATAAACATTGACCAGTCCACGACTTCGGTTTATTTCATACGAAAGTACGAATATTCATGCTACAGTATTAAAACAATTACGATTCTATTTTAATTTCTAAGAATTGGTTATTGTTAGCTGAGCAAACGCCTGAAAGAGGCAACAGGCGACCCTCGCGCGGGCAGTTTTCTCGCGCAAAGAATTGCTATTGCAATTCAGCGCCGGAATGCTGCCTGCGTGATGGGCACCCTGCCGAGAGGTCCAGGTTTGGTAGGTATTTAATATTTTAAGTTAGTTTTAGTTTTAATATTTTAATTTACTTTGTAGGTAGTGTTAGTCCTTTGTACATTTGTTTTAAATAAACTGTTAGGTTTTTTAGTTATTGTACTTACCTATTTATACTTACTTTTAAGTTATCAATAAATCCAACACAGTAGTGTCTCTCGTGTAACTTTGCAGTTACGACGTAAGTAGGAGCGTATTGGGAGTTCTAATTCTAAATCAATTATTCGAATCTTATGACAGTAGGTATCGATTTAGAACTCCCGAAACAAACCTGGCCCCTTTAACACCATGTTTACAATTGTCAGTTTTAAATGACAGGTAACGAACTACATTCAACATACAATGACAATGCAAAGAAAAATCCGTTAAGCAGCTGGACTTGAACCAGCAACCTCGGTAATCCGTACCACGATCCACCAATTAAGCTATACTTAACGTTGGTGTACCTAACGAATTTTTCAATGCCTTGTGTCATATTTTTATTTGGAAGATCTCTCCTCAGCGCCATCTATGAGTAGCTTAATCAAGCGGCTCACCCACTACGGAACTTCTACAGTTACGCATTAGTGGCAAGAGATGGAGATGGATTGGTGGGTGGTGATGTGGATAAACACAAAAATAATCAATAAATCGATTATTTTCAACGAACTACATTTCTTTGCCGATACGAAGCGCGCTAAAACAAAAACTCTTCTAGTCAGCAATTGACATCGAATTGTCACAATAAAGCGACATTTGTAAAGTTGGTGCAATAGGGCCCTGTCGTACACACAAAATTGGTCGTAAATAATCATTATTTTATTAATATCAAACAAAAAGGAAGCGCAAAATGTCTGCGCATAGACTAGGTTTAGGCTTGTTGTCTCAGAGTTTATAATTATAATTAACCAACTGTTATTTGAGTAAATAATCGTTGACTATGTCAACTTCTCGGGGTGCAGCTCTCTTTGGCTCTAATTAGGCGACCGTAAACGCTATGGCTATTAATTTATCCTGTTATTCATAAACCTATTTAAACTAAAATGCCGTTTAAGTTCGTTTGTTCTTTTTTGTCACATTGACTTACTTAACTTGGCTAAGAACCATCTCGATTAAACTGAAATCTAGTTTAATCGATATGGTTCTTTCTTGAAAAAAACCGCAACGGAATCGGTCCATCCGTTTGGGTGCTATGATGCCACAGACAGATACATAGGTCGAACTTATAACACCCCTATTTTTAACATGAAACTACCGTGAGATTCAATCATAGTGAAATAAACGGATCATTCACGTACGTCAGTCGAGTATAGCCCGACATTTTCCGGTATAATCCGTAGTCCTTCCTCTGGAAGCACACGCTACGCCGGTGGCGAAACGTAAACACGGCATAGCGTGTGCTCCCAGAGGAAGGACTACGGATTAGTCCGAAACATGTCGGGCTATACTCGACTGACATATATGAGTGATCCGTTTATTTCACTACCCCTCTTTTTCGTTGGGGGCTAAAAATCATAAAAAAACTACAGTTTTTAGAAGAAGCTGCCTCTACCATTAACGCCTTAAGTAAATGCCATTGGCAATATAAATTAAATGAGCTTAATGAGGCCCGAAGTTAATTGTTCGGCCAGTATTTGCTTAGGCCGCCGAAACAACGAGGCAAATGGGGTTTGAGTCACGCGAACGCTCTGCTTAAGCAAGCGAAACACAAACAGCAACGGCAACCATTTTGAACTTAATGTGCAGATGAAAGAAAGACAACACGAATTCGACACAGACATAAACGATAAAAAAGAATAAAAAGTATTCCGATGAATTGAGAAACTCCTCCTTTTTTGAAGTCGGTTAAAAAAGATAAAAAATATTTATAAACCGAAGCGAGTTTAAGAATCATCCAACGTTTTACAATGCATTAACTAAGTAGGTATGTGAGCAAGTGCCAACTGCCAACTTATCGTGGGTTAACAGATTCATAGAAAGTTAGTATATTTTTCCGCACGCATCGCCAAGTAATCAAGAAAGTTGTATGAATATATTTTCTCGCACGTGTGCGAAAAAGACTAACTTTCTATGAATATCTTGACCCATGTAAAGTGGCACTTTCCCAGCAAAACTATTTCCACTAGCTCCTTCTTAGTTCAGGGTGGTGCGAGGGAGAATTATTGACGCACTAGTGTTGCAACTGCCATTTTGTGTTATCCTGTGATCCAAATACATTTAGATTTTTCATTAAAGTTGAAGTGCCTGAAGAGGGCTGCGCTCCTAGTTTAATACTTAAGTATATTATTGAAGTATTATCTTACTTCTAAGTATCTACGCTGTTATTGCTACAAATTTTATTTACTGTTAAATCATACTTCAATCACTTGGTCGAGACTATTATATCTATTGTATTATGAAATCAATAAATAGATATCATATAATTTTATTGTGTTTGATTTAAATATTCTTGTATATTTTTGGACTCCTACAGGATCTTAAATTGAACTATCGTATCGTCACGTTTTTTAATCACAAGAAATAAAAAAGTAACATTTTAGCGATTTATAAAATTAAGTATCAATAGAAACGTTTCAGAACTTGTACTTCTTTTGTCTTTATAAGATCGACATTTGCCTTTGCCAGACATTACACTTAATAAAAAACCCTAAAAAGCTAGGTATATGTCTGTACTGTATTTAACTTCTTATGAATATCGGGGTAGACTGTAAGGAACAATAATTTAGTCCGCCGCTCATCAAACTACCCTGCAGTTCTGACAGCCTAGTAATATTCAGTCAGGCCGTCTCATCTAAGGACACCCCATCATATCATGGCATGGGATAGGCAACAAAAAAACATTCCCCATTTTACGTGAAGGGGAGGACCTTACAAAACAATTTTTTTTTCAGTATTTTATTCTACAATTTTGTCGGCGTGAATAATATGTATGAGCATGCCGAATTACAGCTTTATAATACCAAGTCTCCTGAGCTATGCCGAGGACAGGCAGACAGACATGGTGAAACTATAAGGTTTCCTTATTGCCTATGATGGCCTAAAAATCTTGCGATTAATATACGACATGGCTACCTAGTTGCTATCCACTGTGTGGTTCACTTTGGGAAAAGTCTAGTGGCAAGGTTACTCTCCAACCTCCTAACGTATTCTGCCACCCTAGTATTTCGGGTTACCCTTGACTCAACCAGACCGCAGCTGTCTGCAGCTGCCGCCCTTGACATAGCTTGAAATAACCAGAGAGAGTCATATGAGGACTGACTAAAACAGACGGTACGGTTAGTAGAGAAGTACTTAATGTACAGTTAAATTATATCTAACTAGCTTTTACCCATAGATTTGACACCATCTCTACCAGATTAATAAAACAACTGTAGAACTAACTATTGTGTAACTCATTATCAAATTTATAATTGTACCTAGGTATCGTTTTATTAACTGTAATAAGTAGGCACTATAAATAAATACGGTAATATGTTATGAGATTAAGGGAAACAAAGGTTGCATGTCAGGATCGTAGTAAATGGAAGTCCATGGTCTCTGCCTACCCCTCCGGGAAACAGGCGTGACTGTATGTATGTATGTTAAATACGGATGAAATTATCATTTACGTACCTAACTGTAGCAGCAATTATAAAATACCCATTTAATTGCAAAATTCGTCTTTGTTGTCTACTTTCTATGCTGCCCGTACACAGACTAAACAATATGATATGATATGATATATGAATACACGCCCAAAGTTCAAGGGCGCTGGAGCCTCTATTTATACTTCACTATTTTCACTTCCTTAAATGAAAACAACCCTTTTTGGAATAAACGTGTCTTGGAGAATTGGTAGCGTGTTTTTATTTCAGTTGAGTGAAGGAAACGTTGGGAGATGAAGGTGACTTATGTAACGGAAAGTTGAAGTTAATAATTTATTGGACCCGCGTAATCAGATTTTTTATTAACAGAGGGTCGACCACGACTTTGCGAATGCTGCGTAACGTTACGGTTATCGTATCGAGATCGAGAAACCTCATACTAAATTTTAGTTCCAAATACGCTCACGGGCGGGCGCTGTTCCAAACGTCATACAAACTCGATAACGTTTACTATTCGATTTTACGTGACGCAGGTTTCGAATATTCGTACTCGGGCCTCTGGAGTAAACTGACAGTTACGAGCGCAAAGTTATTAATAGTTATTAGCTGTTTAATGGTTTGACTGTACAAGTACCGCTTATTATCAATAACAATATTGGATACAGCCCTTTCAACGACAGACAGACGGACAGACAGCAGAGGCTTAGTAATAGGGACCCGTTGGTACTCTTTGGGTATGGAACCCTAAAAACCTGATTCTGGGTACAAAGCAAAACATACCATATAGTCCAGACAATAGTTCCTATTAGAGGGGCATCGAACTTGAACAAACTTATTATAGCAGGGCTGTCAAAACCGCAGTCACAATATTTTATAGACTCGCCTACTATAATCTGCTGATTTTGTTGTCAAACACGATTACTAAGTTATATAGGTACTCCATTTGTGATAAGTATCACTGTTCCATAATGAACTTGTTGCTATGGCAACGAAAATAATATAATGATTAATGATTTTTGTTAACAAAATTCCTAATTGAAATTAAAAAAACATTAAAAAAAAAAACAACTGGCTGTATAGCCTAAATGAGTTCAGTTTCATCATCATCATAATCATCAGCCTATTCTAGCCCACTGCTGGACACGGGCCTCCCTTATGAGCGCCATAGCGCCCTGTCTCCAGCTTGCCGCATCCAGCATCTGCCTGCAGTCTTTCGCAGATCGTCATCCCACCTGGCCGGAGGGCGTCCCACACTACGTTTGCAGAGTCGCGGTCTCAACTCAAGTACACGTTTACCCCAACGGTTGTCGGTTCTTCGTGAGATATGGCCGGCCCAGTGCCACTTCAGCTTGCTTATTCTTTGAGCTGTCGATAACTCTGGTTCTCCACTAGTTTCATCATCATCATCATCAGCAGCCTTTTTTACGTCCCACTGCTGGGCACAGGCCACCTCTCAGAATGACAGGGCTTGGGCTATAGTTCCCACGCGGGCCCAGTGCGGAGAACTTCACACACACGATTGAATTGCTTCGCAGGAGTGTGCAGGTTTCCTCACGATGTTTTCCTTCACTGAAAAGCTCTTTGATAAATTACAAATGTAATTTCGCACATAAATCCCGAAAAACTCACGAGGTGCGAGCCAGGGTTTACATCCACTAGTTTAAATTCTATCAAATACCGACCCGGACCAGCCCCGGGCCAGTTCCCGCCGTTCTCTGCCGCCGCTCGAGTGGAAATGTCCGCGCTACGCGACTCAAACAACTTGTTACGTTCTGCTCAAATTGGTGCGTGAAAATTGAAGTGGTACGGGAAGGTAATTGTACGTTACTGTTGTAAATTGTTAGGATGTAGGGAACGATTTCTGTGACGGCTTAAGAGCGTTGAGACAAAGGGCGTTTCTATGGTTCCGTGCTTTAAAAGGAAAAAGCGGAACGCTTATAGGATTACTTTGTTGTCCGTTTGTCTGTCTGCCAAGGCCCTTTTTCTCAAGAACGCGTGGAGGTGTCAAAGAAAATTAATTTCAAATACTCAAGCATGGAAATAGAGCTATTGGGAATGGAACGAAAGAGTGTATGTACAGTCGAGGAAATTAATTCCTGACCCACCATAGAACATTTTCATAGTAAACGTCATAACGATTGTCCTTGTCAAGCTATGCGATGTCACTATGACGTTTACCTGAAAAGGTTCCATGGTGGGTCAGGAATTAATTACCTCGGACGGCTGATAACCTCATTACGCGTTCCAGCTATCCACGTGCGACGTTAGGCTTTAAAAATAAAATACCTGTGTTCAACAATAACCACCAAAAAAGTTGAGGCTGTTAATAGAGCTATTTCCCCACTACATTACACTCGTAACGTCAAGTCTTACGCAAAATGTTACACACTCGGTTAGCACACAAATCGATGAACTCTTTGATTCTATTCCAATATGGTTCTGTGTAGTCAACATACACCACAGAGTCCCAAAAATATGTACATATACAGACCTTATTACTACGACGTTAAGGTTGATTTATACATATTTTTACAACTTTAAGCGGATCCATGTCTTTGAATTTAACTGTACCTTTTCAAATCCCTGAAAACGAAAATAAAAACTGGGCTGTGAAAAACCAAATTTGGGTCAATCAACTTTTTATTGCCACTCGTTGCCATGGAGACGTCCCCTGGATAACTCGTTTAAAATAAGATTTTCTAAGGGGAGTCCCTGAAAGTCAGGATTAGCATGTTTAGGAGATGAAGCAATAAGGATTTGGTATATAACTGTTGAAAATTCGAACGTTTGATGGAGTGGTGCCTTAGAAATCTTATTTTAGACGAGTTGCCCAGGGGACATCTCCATGGCAACGAGTGGCAATAAAAAGTTTATTGACCCATTTATAAGTCAACGCGATCAAAAGATTAGTGACGACTAAGAAAGGTGTTCCCATAGAAGTTGCCGTTAAAACAAATCATACAGGGTATTTCCAGTTCTCGTAGAAACTAAACCAAAACGAATCTAAAGATATGCCAGCGCGGCGGTTCCAGCGACGTGACCAGTCAATAAAATTACGTGGCAATTTTGACGCAGATGGAGTGGTCATGCGTATGCCATTACATTACTTTTTAGCGTTTCGGACGCGTCAGCGTATCCTTAAGACGCACCTGGGACGTCTTGGAAAAAACGCTTTCTTACGTATAGTGACCTGTATTTCTTTACACAACCCTGGTCTTGGATTTCAGAACTAACCTGTAGCCCAAAATATACATTATGCAAAAGATTAATGAATAAAAGGATGTCATGAAAGTCATTACATAATTTATTTACCAGAATCATTAAAAAATAATCTATACAATAACCAATTAATATGATTCACAATCCAGCGTCATTATTCATACATTTATGTCATAACATCATATACTCAATATGAAAAGATTTCTTGTAAAAATATAGAAAAAACTATCACGAATTTGGAGACAATGTCAATGCATCAGTTTGTTATTTGAAGTAGAAATAACGTAGAATCGTCCTCACGTAGCTTTGAGATCTAACATCTTCGTTCGCTTATACCTGTAACAAATAGTTTTTTTTCAGTCATAATAACCTGGAAACATGATGATTATGACACCATCGTCGTATATACAGGATGTGAGATAAAGAACCATAAATGATCTGACACCATCAATGACATTCTTTGAATAAGCACCTACGACCTACGTGGCACGCTCTTCCAATTTCACTCTATTATGCTCAGACTATAAGAACTGTCAAAATGTTATAAATTGCCGCTTATGCCCTTACTCACGAAAGAGAGTTTGGCAAATAATTAAACTGTTTAATTGCTAATTTTAACGTTTCCGCGTGTTATATATCATAAACAAAGATGTTTATTTCCTTATGCCGTGAGGGAATGGTTTCTTTTGCTTGTGTTGTGTTGTGTATGGAAACTCCTCACTTTTTACGACTACAATATTGTTCCAGACCGAGACGCAAGTTCCGTTTTTTTATTTTGGAAATTATTTTAACATGTTTAAGGCTATTTTTAACTGAACAATTTGTACTTGTTCGAGTACGCGGGGACTTACGAGGTTAAAATTTTCAATACTTATTGACATTACTAACCCTGGTCTGCTAGGTGCTGTTGTTCGGCGAAGCAGCAGCGCTCTTACTCATGAGCTTCGCCACCATCTCCTGCACTCGTTTCATCTCTTCGAGCTGCGTGTTGAGTTGGTAAAGCCGGTTTTCTCGCTCTAGGATTGTCTTCTCTAGATGCTTTACCGACTGCAAAAAAAAGGGTTTAGTGCTAAATATTGGCATAATGCAGAAGTGAGAATTGGTTTGTTACATTTTCACGCCAAAACCGCTGTACATAATCATAATCTGTAATCATTTTGTCATATTTCAGCATAGCGATTGATGGGGCCTTAGAGAGGGATATAGGCTATATTTTACTCCGAATCTTAAATTGCAGTTCCCGCAAGATAGCGATGAATGAATTCTACGCAGAAAAATTCGCGGGTACATAATATATTTGTATCAATCTGCATTATAATATAATTCATTTCCTCTTCTGCTGACCCCTCAATAATTCGGGCAACATACACTTTTAACATAATCAAAAGAATATTCCATGTACATACCAAGTCCTTGTGCTCTATCTCTTTCCGCAGCGAGCGTTCGAGCGCGTTGGCGTCTTCCATCTCTTTCCTATGCAGCTGCGTCCGCTCCTCAAACTTTATCAGCACCGTCGCTAATTCGTTGTTTTTACTTGTCTGTAGTATACAAAAAAAAAACAGTAAATATAATTACTTATTAATACTTATTACTTATTAATAATTTATAACAATTAATGTAATCCCAAGATACACCCATTCAACTACGAGATAACGCGTAAACCTGAATTTACGACCACAGCTATAATAATGACGTCAAAATAATTAAGAACCCTACTGCCAATAGTTCAACTCAATCCCATTTTGTCCTTAAAAATTTACGTAATAAATTTCCGCAGATATGTTTTTTTATTCGACGTAAATTTATTATGATAACTAATTATTTCATAGCACGTCCATTACCTCTTGCTCCAATAACTTCTGTACAGATTTGGTTTCTTGTTCAGCCCTTTTTAATTTGTCTTCGAATTCCTTTTCCATGGCTTTCATTTCACTTTCTATTTTCTGTAACAATAACACACGAATCATTAAGTAAATGGATAATGTGAGCCGTGATAGCCTAGTGGTTTGACCTATCGCCTCTGAAGCAGAGGGTCGAGGGTTCAAACCCCGGCTCGCACCTCTGAGTTTTTCGGAATTTATGTGCGAAATTACATTTGTAATTTATCATGAGCTTTTCGGTGAAGGAAAACATCGTGAGGAAACCTGCACACTCCTGCGAAGCAATTCAATGGTGTGTGTGAAGTTCCCAATCCGCACTGGGCCCGTGTGGGAACTATAGCCCAAGCCCTCTCATTCTGAGAGGAGGCCTGTGCCCAGCAGTGGGACGTAAATAAGCTGATGATGATAATGTGATAAGACTCTAAGGTAAAAGGGGTAGATTTTTAAATCTCACTTGGTAACTAAATTCTCATCGGTGACATTGATATCACGATTTGCCAAAAGCTATATTTTTGAATTTCATACCGTCTATAGTTACTACTGCAACTAATTTGCCTTTCTGTGATAGATAAGCATGTCAACATAGTAGATTGAGGTTAGCTGTCACTGCCAGTGGTCAAGAAGTCACTCAGTGATCTCGTTCACGAGTGGATGGGGGCATTCGTATTTGATATCATAAGCATGAGAATTTTAGTCACCGATCAACATTCAAAATTACGAACTTTTTAGAAATCAGTAATTTTAGTCACCCGGTGAGATTAACCCCCCGCTACTACACAAGTACTGAGCCACAGATCAACCATCCTCTGGACACCAAATGTCAGGGCGAACGTTTCCGAAGTGCATGCTCATTTGCACCTATCAATCTCTCTAGCCTCGAATCGCATCTCACTTTCGACCAGGGGAGCTAGCACGCGCGCCATTTTGTCGCATGTCGCTCAGTGAGTCCTTCACTGATTCCATCATTATGAAAGGGAAACACTGCGCGACAAGCGACAAAACGGCGCGCCGTGCTACATGAGCAGATGACAAGCTATGAACCAATCACGACGCACTCCCCCGGCCCGCTCACCGCGGCTTTTTTCGTAATGACTTTCCAAGTAAATTATAAAAGATGCGGTGTCCAGAGGGTGGTTGATGCGTGTACTGAGCTCACGTTGAGTTGGTTCTTGAACTCGTTCTGCAGCAGCTCTTTCTGCTTTTCCTTATCGTGTTTCTCGGCGACCACCTTGGCGCGGAACCCGCGTATGGCCACCTCGGCGTCGTCCAGCTGTTTGTGAAGGCCCTCTATCGTTTTTTTATGTCTGCACAAAAAAAAGGTTTTTGTAAAATAAAAAACACTAGTTTTTGTTGTGGCTGTAGTCCTACTTTTGATAGACTGCATGTGCATTGCCATCCAATTTATATAACCATACATGTGGTTTCACACATACATAACATGGACAGAGCCTCTAGTGTAACCAACGGCTAAAAAAAACATCTCTATCACGTTCGTGTTTACGTCTCTATTACTACGGACACATTAACAACGCCACTATTTGTAGTTACGTATCGACAACAAACAATTCTCATACTATTTGATACTTTAACGCAAAAGCGTTCGAGACGTATTTTTTGGCCGTCGATTACACTAATCGCTCGAAACGTCTGGATTTCAAGATATTATGTCAATAAGCACGAAATTATCCGTTCAGGTTTCATTACAATGAGATAGCATTTTTTTATTAGAAAAAAAAAAACGATTTAATATATTTTAATAAATTATAAGAACGTGTAAAAAAAAAGCGTCGAAATAAAATAAAAATACAAAAAGAGCTGCATCGGCCGGGAATCGAACCCGGGCCGCCCGCGTGGCAGGCGAGCATTCTACCACTGAACCACCGATGCTTACAACGTACTAAGCGAAATTTAGCTTCATTTTCCTTAAGGGATATTTTTAGAATGTACACAGCTGTGATGTGATAATACGCTAACTACGGTTCGCGAGCAGTGATAAACATGTTTCATATTTTTTATCTGTCATTTACCTCACCAATGTTTTTAATGTGACAATTTCTTGTTTTGATAATTAATAGGTACTTTTAGTAATAATGGATTAGTAAAATCTCACTTTTCATTCTGCATTTGCGTAGTGTAGAGAACGTCTTGTTGTGAGGAATTTGTAGCCTGTAGGAGCGCTAATGAATGCTGCAGTGATGCCATGTGCTCGCTTGCACCCTGAAATTTGCACATCTCTTGTAAATTACATACAAATGTATAATGTTGAGCAGTGGGTACGTAAAGGTTTGATGACGCTGCTGTGTTAAAACGTTTTATGAGATGAAAAGTAAGTACCTGTAACGCGACGGAGTGAGAGTGCAGCCTCTGCTCTAAACACGTCATCTTGTATCCATAAAGCTCCATAACACTCGAGGTAGCGATGTCCGATATCTGGTCGCAATACATATAAAATAATATTACAGCTACCTTAAAGATTACTTTCGGGAGTTTGCATTGTCATTGTATTTTCAATTATAGAACTATCAGTCAGATGAAAAAAATCGAAAAAAAATTACTGATTTTTGTCACATCCTTGCATAGGCAATAGATATCTTAATTGATGTTTCCCTGTAAGCCGCTTATAAGTATGACCTCTTCAAGACTCCTGCGATCCTGGTATTTCATAGTCGCGCGAATGCGCACGGCCCAGTGATATACTGCTTTTATCTAGTTCTGGAGTTTCTTTCCGACTAAACACCAAATAGAACTAACTGGTGTAATCTAGCGGGATTAAGATAAAGCATAATTTGATAAGGTGGTTCATAAGGTTTATAAGTTTCGTAATTAGGCTACATGTCGCGAATCGCGATGCGTCTTTCTCTTGGCCTGCGCGTTCAAAGATTCATAGAACAACTGAAAACTTAACCGCCTTGCTAATCCTGGGCCCCTGGTAGGTCGTTGCCTTATACCGTAGTGCGTTTGGCGATCGTTGAACTTTAGCTGAAGGTGAATCACCTTATAACTTCTGTTGCCCTAGTATGAAGTAGGACTACGTAACCTTGCGACCCTGGTAAGGTCGTTTTAGAGCTGCTGGCAAAGAATTCATTGAATGAAAAAGTTATGGAATTGACTAAACTTAAGAGTGTGAAAGATGTTCATTGATGTTCACCAGATGTTCATTTTTTTTATTCACTCCTTCGTGCCAGGTTTTCTATACCTTGTATGATGCGACTAGAAACGTCGACACGGACCTCACCTCAAGTCCTCGCCCTCGGCGCTCTAAGACATAATCTGAAACTTTACCACCTTACAATTCCTGCTACCTTAGTACCTCGTTGTCCCATAGGGCGTCTCGAGTGAACATTGACGAGATGATTAGCCTTGCTGCAAATCTCTACGACGTTTATGTGTCCCTGGTACAGTCAGCGACAAAAGTAGCTATCACTTTTGTACCTTGTCGAAATAACACACTTGTCAATCACGTATGAGGCGGGCCCCTATTTCACCAACTTTACTATTTTCATTTTACAATGACAATTCGAAGTACATTTCTTTGTCTTTGCCAATATGAAGCGCGCTAAAAGCTCTTCAAGTCAGTAATTGACAATGAATTGTCATTCAAAACTGACAATTGAAATACGGCCTGGGCGTAAAGCGAAAATGCACAAAGGTGATAAGCAACTTTTGACGCTGACCCTACAGTCGATTGATTCCTGACCCACCGTAGAACGTTCTCACAGTAAGTGATCATCAATCAATCATTTTCCTTGTTAGGCAATGCGATGTCACCATGACATTTTCTAGGAAAAGGTTCCACACTGGGTCACAATTCAGTTGTTTCGATGGTACCTTGTTATCTCGCAGCGCGTCCGACAGATCCTTGACTAAGATGTCGACGGCCCGTTCCTGTGCAGGCGCGAGGCGGGGCGCGTCCCAGCCCTCGCAATCGCCCTCGGCCGGCGCGCGCGCCTGCCCACTGCTCTCCGGGACAGAACTCAGAGTCTCGCCGAATACCTGTACAGGGAAACAGTAGCTGGCATATCATAGCTGACAAGCATATTTTAGACGAGTTCCCAGAGCCAGCCAATAACAATTTTCCAGTTTTGAAGATAGTTAGATTTTTTTTACACTACAAGAAAGGCAAACGAGCAAGTGGGTCACCTCATGGTAAGTGATCACTACTACCCATAGACACCCGCGACCCGGGGGGTTCGCAGATGCGTTGCCAACATAGAGAGCTAAGATGAAATGCCTCTTGTGCCCGTAATTACACCAACTGTCATACTCTCCACACCGAAACTTGCCGTAACACAACAGTGCAAGCACTGCTGTTTAACGAGTAAGATGGTGGTAGCGATCCGGATGGACCTTGCCCAATATGATGTTATTACGGTGCCCTATTAAAATTGATATAGAGTGACAGAAGATAAAATATAGGCTCACACTTTGAGAGCCCCAGCCGTATTTCACCAACTTTAAAATTGACAGTTTTCAATGACAATTCGGTGTCAACTGCTGACTTGAAGAGCTTTTGTTTTAGAGCGCTTCATATTGTCAAAGAAATGTAGTTCGAATTGTCATATAAAACTGACAATTGTAAATAAAGATGATGAAATAGGGGCCTGGGAATTAAATCTACCAGTTCCATATGATCCGTCGGAAAGCAGTGATGTTTGACCAACTGTAGGACTTCTTTCCGCCGCGCTCCGTTCGTGCTCGATAGACCGGCGCAAAGACTCTTGCGCACCTGGCATAGAAAGTGAAAATATACAAAAATACGCGTAAAAGAGAAAACTCAACAGAACGCCGCAATGCACAATAAGGACAGCGCAATGATTTATTCAGTCAACCCACCAGGGTTTCATAGCGTCTAGAGTGTAATCAATCAAATAGTATGAGAATTTGTTTGTTGTCGATACGTGTCACTAGTGGCGCTGCTAATGTTCAGCTAATGCCCATAGTAATTCAGACGTAAACGCGAACCCGATCGAGACGTTTATTTTGGCCGTAGATTATACTAGGCGCTCATAAGTCTCCTGGCGATACGTTAGCAAGCTCGTCAACATACCAACTAAAAGTTTTTATACAAAATTTTTGCCATATGCAAGCAAGCACTGACAGATACGAAGAAAGTAGCACACCCTCATTAAACTTCTACTCTTTATTGTTGCAGCGTACGGTCAACCAATACATCATTTCTTACGTAGCAAAAGAAGCGTGTTTACACGTTATTTTGGCATTTTTTTGCATAAAATATCGGCAGCAAGCTACCAGGCTATCATAAGTTACCTGTTGGTGCGTGAGGAATCTCTTCAGCGCCGCGTCCCACAGCTGTGAGAGTGTAGCTAACGTTAACGCTGTGCGGCAGGCCACGATAGCCGCCTGTTGGGCCTGCTCTAAGCCCACTGGGCCATTCTGAAACAAATTATGGGTGGTAAAAAAAGAACGAAACATAGATTACAAACAATAAAGCGTCTGTTAAAATTATAATGTCAGATACAGGTGAAAGATATATTCTTTTGGGACCAGCCAAATAACAAGACTCGCTTAAAAGTATAGTACCAGTTGTAGGAACGAACTTTTGTGAAAAGATAACTGGCGTCAGATATGGCGTTGAAAATTAAACACAATAGTTACTAAATATTATAAAAGTGCGTTAAAATTTCGCATGGAATCCAAAATGTCGTGCATAAACAATTTAGACATAAAAAAATCAAATTAGAAAAGTTGAAACACCAATATAGTTTAATATCTCAAAACGGCTGAACCGATTGTGATAAAACTTAGCTAAGAACCATGTCCTAGAAACTAGCTTTCGATGAAAAAAGCCGCGTCCAAATAGGTCCATTCGTTTAGGAGCTACGATGCCACAGACATACACACAAATACACGTACATATCACACTTATAACACCCCTCTTTCCATTCGTTTAGGAGCTAAGATGCCACAGACAGACCCACAGATACACAAGTCACACTTATAACACCCCTCTTTCCATTCGTTTAGGAGCTAAGATGCCACAGACAGACCCACAGATACACAAGTCACACTTATAACACCCCTCTTTCCATTCGTTTAGGAGCTAAGATGCCACAGACAGACCCACAATACACAAGTCACACTTATAACACCCCTCTTTCCATTCGTTTAGGAGCTAAGATGCCACAGACAGACCCACAGATACACAAGTCACACTTATAACACCCCTCTTTCCATTCGTTTAGGAGCTAAGATGCCACAGACAGACCCACAGATACACAAGTCACACTTATAACACCCCTCTTTTTGGTTCGGAAGTTAAAAAGGAACTATTATACATCACACCTAAACGAAACAGACATTCTATTGCGTCTCACCTGTGAAGTATACTGCAGTACGCTGTAAAGCGTATCTTCATAAGAATCAGGAGTGACGCTCTGCAAAACGCGCTCTTGCGTGGAACCAGTCTCGCACAACGCGCCCACCACTTGCAACTGAAAATAAGTTTTCAGTAAAAAAAAAATTGGTAATAGCTTTTTAGCCAACTGTACTTTTTACTTGCATTGTCGAATGACAATATTTTATTATTACGACAATATTGATATTGAGGCTGAATAGCCTTAATATCCATACAAAATTTTAGCTGAAGTAGGTGTAAAGCCTAAGGGAGTGAGTAATTAGGAATTGATCCTAAAATCTTCCAGTCGAGTTCACAGATTTTATTCCTGCTGAGTTGGCAATGTTGCATTTTTTTTTAGTTTTTCTCGATTATTCCATAGAAACTGAATGAAAAATTAAAATGTGATCAGTTTAAATGTTTCTTAGTTTATAAGTAAAAGTGTCTGTTCACTTTCGTCCAATCTTATTTAGTAGTTTAGTAGTTTTATTGTGGTCACACTGTCGTTATTGAACGGCCCTGATTGGCCACCCCGGTTCCCCCCACCACTCATTAGTTCGTTTATTTTCGTTACCTTTTATATTTAAGTTCCTGTTTGAATTTTGAGCTGTGAACATCTCTGTCGCTGAACTATTTAAAATTCCCACTACTTCTACTTAAAGTATTTTAGAGTAGTATAGTGTGTGTTGGAGTCTCCCGGCGCGGCACCAGGACCTAAATCCGAGGCTAAGTGCGATCGCTGAAGGTAAAAGTTAACAGTAGATCTAGGGAAGCTGGAGACGATCATCAACGGTGTGTCGCTACGGACGCCAAGGATCCCACATACAGCAGATCCGGAGCCACCAGGTCAGACCACCAACTCACTAGTTGATTTCTGGTTAAATTGCTTGATTTGCTTTTAAAATACACAATATTCTTGCTTAGAACCCATAGACCCCTTTCGTCCCCCATTTTTCGTAAATACAGTCCATTTCCCTTCGATTAATTGCAGTGTCCAATGCGATAATTAATCATGATGGACTGTTATGTTTAGAAACGATCTAAATTGACCATATTTTAAATTTTCATTAAATTTCCATGGAACAATCGAGAAAAACTAAAAAAAAATAATGCAACGTTGTCGGCTCCGCGGGAATAAACGCTCTTAAAGGCACTAAGTTACCCATTGCCAGCCTGCTTTGCCTGGTTCCAGGGCCGGCGGCACCAGCAACCCAGTCAGGCCGTCTCCGACCATCACGATCAGCTCTTGAGGCAGCTGACCTTCCTCTGAAACAATTTTTTTTATACCACCTCAAGTGTTAAACTCGCATACATAATACGTAAAAGACAAGTTTATATCCTGTGAGGTTTCAAGGCATTTTTCTACAGCTTACGTGCAAAATTAAGCCTTGCATTAGCGCAATAGGGATCACTATGACGACAGACATCGGGCCTTATTCATAAACGTCACTCAAGCCTCCATTAACTAAAATAGGGTTTGTGTTCTTCTTACTAACGGAAATGTCAATGTGACAAAAAAGGACAAACGAACATTAACGGCATTTTAGTTAAAATAGGTTTATAAATAATAGGGATCGTGATTCGAGTCATGAGTAAACTATGCTATATGTTGTGAAGTTCCCAAAGCATTTGGCTTGCGTGGGAACTGTATACAAACGCAATCTAGTCAATCTTCCGAATTTGTGAGCATTTAGAATAGGATTCGGGTTTTAGAAATACTTCAGAGTGTCAATGGCTCTTATGCCAAATGAGAGAAGTCGATACGAATTAACACGAACCCAAATCCTATTCTAATTACTCACTGACTGTACCAAGTATTGAATGGAAGAACCGTTGAGTGACTTGTGGATATCGTAGTATAGTTACAATAGGTAGTATATAGTACCTTTATATTGCAGTACAATAGCCGCGAACAGCTCCAATGACTCGGGCAGACAGAGACGGTGCGCTATAAGACAGAGGCAGAGCATCTGGCAGTGGTACTTGCGCAATGCGTACAGATCTGAAAAAAAATACAGAACACTCTTGTCTCAAGCTAATTTACTCAAAGGAAACATTCCCTTTTTTTAAATGGGACAAAACTGCATTTAAAGTTTTTTTTAAAAGCTTGCCTCACCTGGGTGACCTGGCAATCAACGGACACGATTAATCGTAAGGATCAACGCTTCTAGAGCAATTATTGATAGATGGAATGACGAATCAATGGTCACACCTACTCTGATTTTAGTAGCATCGATTGTTCTAGTAACACAAATAAAAGCATATTGAGTACTTGCCTAAACTAATAAGCACTGTGAGAAATTTAAACGCATTCTGCACGCAAGCTGCAACTTGCTCTGGTTCAATGGACTCGTCGGGCGCGTGACAGAACTCCATCAAATTCTGAAATAAAGCATTTTTTTTAATACGACAAGGAGGGCAAACGAGCAAGTGGGCCACCTGATGGTAAGAGATCACCACTGCCCATAGACACCCACAACCCCGGAAGGTTTACAGATGCGTTACCAACCTAGAGAGCTAAGATAAAATGCCTCTTATGCACCCAGTGTAATTACGGAATTACACTGGGTGGTGGTCACTGTACAGTGGGCTCTGCTGCTTAGCGGTAAGATTAGCGAGTAAGATGGTAGTAGCGATCCGGACGGACCTCGCACAAGGTCCTACCACCCGCCCAATTCATACCATAGCAAAGAATGAACCAAAGAAGAATAACTTTAAGAGGACTTAGACAAGACATCTACTAGTGGAACTGCTACAGGACCATGGCAGAATCCTATCCCTTTCTAATGGCGGGTACTCACTGGGGAGCTGTATTTTACGATTACGATTATGTACTGTACGATTTTACGTGCAACAGTAGGTAGTATCTACTCGGCTTTACGAACAAGATTGAAATACCTTGGGCATAAAAGCGCAATGGAATTTCGCTCGCATCGTCCAGCCTTAGCCCCTTTATTCCGTCTTTGGTCACTTTTTATGCTTAATTTATTACCTTTAAAGCGTCCTTAAAGCCAGTAGTGAAGTTAGGGTAGGCAGCTACTAGATTCCGCAAGTTACTGTCGTCGCACAGATCCTTCATGAATGTGTATGCGTGTAAGAGTTGCGTCGCATCTTTGTCACTGGAATATGCAAAGATATGAATATAAATATTTGGTTGCTTCATTAATAGAGCGCAGATGATTTATGATGAAAGCATGCTGCGTGGTTAAGCTGGGTAACTGACTGCACGAACTATCGCGACATCTGCTTTTGTTTGGTATAGGGTTCAAAACATGCTCCTTTTGAACTACTGATGGTGTACAAAGAGGCAGGAACAACAATCGTTGTTTGTATTGTATAGTCTTGCAAAAAACAGGAAGTTTTAAGTAAGTACTTTTAATACTTAAGGTTACTGACATAGCCCCATGAATTACGAAACTTAAGTGGCAGTGGGCAGGGCACATAGGTCGCAGAACTGATGGTCGATGGGGTCAGAAGGTTCACGAACCGGGACACGAGCTGTCGGTAGGCCTCCAACAAGATGGAGCGACGACCTAGTAAAGATCGCGGGACCGCGGTAGATGCGGAAAGCACAAGACAGGTCTGAGTGGAGAGCCTTGGGGGACGCCTATGATGATGATGAATACTTAGAGAGGCACTATATGAATAAAGACAGGGTCAAAATCATGCCAAATGTGGCTGCCCAGTTCAGTACCTTTCTAATGCCTAACACGGTACTCACACAGTGGCCTTGCTGAAAGTCCGCATAGCGCAAGTCAGATAGCTGTTGACGTCGGCCTGCCGCATGGCGCCCGCGCCGCGCGTCGCCGCCGACAGGCACAGCAGCAGGCGGCACACGTCCACGCCGCCGTACCCGCCGTCCTTCAACAAACACACCCAAGTCAATAGGTGAGCACCTAATTAATACGCCATACTACTTCTAAATGAGCATGATGTCGTGACGTGACGTGACGTGTGTGAGAGGCGCGCCAGCCGAACGTACCTAAACTGTAGAGCTGTACCTGCTCGGTCTTTAAAGGGAGCGCTCCAATCTCGTTCAATCAATGAAAGGAACCAGTTCGGACTTTTAGTTCCTTTAATTTAGTAGTTCAGTGAAAAAGTTGGAACCGTTTTGATCTGTGAAGGACACGAAACGGAATGATAGTTGTTCATTTCACTCGCACTTGCTCTAGAGACAGTTTGAACGAGCGCTATTTATCTCGCTCGCACCGCGGCCGCGCCGTGTTGCCCTGCTCGGTCACTCTCACTCGCTCCGTTCCACTCGAGTGATTCCTCATCTCCACTCCTCTACCTACTGAGGAGTAAAGGAAGGAGTGAAGACCAATTGAAATTGTGCAAATTGATTTAGTTCCTTTCAGTCCGCAACGGGAATTAATTCCTAACAGTCCTTAGTTCCTGACCAACTCAAGCCTACTAAACGGTGGAGTGACTGGCACTGTTAATGTTGCAATAGACCAGTGTTAGGTATCTTAGTTGAAATTGATCTGAAATAAGGCAGTTCAAATCCTGTTGAATCTCTGTTATTAGAAATGAGGTCATAAATAATTGTCAATAGCTGTACCTTTAAGCTAATAAGATGCACAACAAAATTCTTGGTGTCCACAGTCCTCATCAATGCGTAGACTGCAGGCAGGTTGCCGTAGCACACATTGACCAAGACCGTGAGTGATCTGTGTGCAATCAGCTGCACTTGCTGGTCCGTGAAGGGCTGGGTTATCCACTCTGTCAGCTGCTTCATTAGGTTGGTGAGGTAAGACTCTTGCCAGCTTATTTTAATGCCATATGAGATCTCCTGTAAAGGAATACTATCATGACATTACGGTTTACTGCATTTTGGGGAATTTTAAAAGTAAAAAAAATATTTACACTATTTTATAACACTTTGTTGTTTAAAAAATAAAGTAATAAAAAGCCGCTATTTTAGAATCTATCCATTATTGGCATGGCTTAACTATACCAATAATACTTTAATACAAAGTGGGACTTATCTAAGCGATCTCTACCTAAACCTTAGAGTGGTAAGTAGAGAGAAACACTTAATACCAATAAAAGTTGTAAAAATAATGAAAATATGGTTTACCTGCATTACTGATAAAAGCCTGATTTTCTTATCATTTGATATGGAATTTGATAGTAACCGAGTCAATATTGGCATAAATCTGAAAAATATAGAGACAACCTTAATAAAATTAAACCACAGACACTCAAGAAAAAAGTACTGGGCTCTCATAACCTCCTGAGCCGTATTTTATAAAGCTACAAGTTACAAGTGCCACAAGCGGAAGTCTCATTCTATCACCTTTGTGGTGGTCAGCACTTACTTGTAAGTATGTGTGAGAGCGTGCTTTGCACTAGGTTCTATGCAGGCGCGCGCCAAGACTGAAACGCCGGCCCAGTGTGGTTCACGAACGTCACACATCACACGCCATAGAGAACTGAAGAAGGCACATACTTCCGACCTCCCAGGAGAAAATATAGATAAGTCACACGCTGAAGCAATCAGCTGAAATGTGGAAACGTGAGTACAATTGATGAGAAGCAAACATCTACAACTAGACACAATGTGCTTGCAAAGGTAAACATTCGACAGTCCCTCGCTAGATCATTACTGGTAGCATACTTACACCCAAGTATCTGTTCATTAAATTAGCAGAAGATTCACTATGTGTGGCTTCAAAATCACGCGCAGCGTTCACAAAAGCTTTCAAGTTAGCAAATTTTCCGACGTCCACTGAATGACTGCTGTTACTACAGTTTTCTGAATTGTCCACTTCCATCATTGCGTAAAGAATACAACTCGTACTGTGCCTAAATAAACGCTATCAACAATTTCAATTAAACTTTAACATCTGATCTGATTCTAAATATTTACAAAAAGTCTTGTGTCACAAATTGAAATTGTATTCCGTTTGAAGTTTCAATTTCAACTGTTTCCACTTTGGTGGCCATCTTGTATGTTTATGAAATGCGCAAATGCGATTGGTGTTTAGTTTGAATTTGTCTTTGGCCGTCGCAATGTCTGCACATAAGACAGTTTTGCACGACGCGAGTCACGGCACGCTAAGAAATGACATTGTCAATGCTAAGTGTTGCTATTTATAATATTTGACCAATTTGACTTTATTTGACATGACATTTGACTGCGATTGTAAATTACTTTACATGTCAACAAACCAAAATCCATTTGTTTTACGTTTTCCCAAAGATTTTCCTCTCGCACTTCAAAAATATTTTTTTTTCTTTATAACTTTGTCCCAACAAAGTGTTTTAATTACAATGGGTGTTGACGTTCAGACTATTTCTCCAGGAAATGGTACTATTTTCACTGTTTTCTTTCGCATAACCTCTACTATGTAGCGATTTTCTTACATTCCTCATTTAAAAAATCATTTTAGGGACAACGTACCCAAAGCCGGGGCAAACTGTCGTTGTGCACTACACAGGCACACTGGAAAATGGCAAGAAGTTCGACTCTTCGAGAGATCGCGGACAGCCCTTCAAGTTTACTCTTGGTAAAGGGGATGTTATTAAAGGGTGGGATCAAGGCCTAACTAAGGTGAGTTTATTACTATCATAAAATTTACGTTTACTTTTGGTTAGCCCCAGTTACTTCTAGTACAATGAAACTTCTTAAAAAAAAATAGAGTAGATTCTCTGAAGTCTGGTTAGGAAGCTAGGTTTCATTCTGGCCCTATTGCCTATTCAGTTGGATCTTTTGTACTATATATTATAACCTAACTAACTTAGAAAAGTTGAAAAACCCCCGACATTGTTATTTCAAAATTTAATATTTCAAAAACGGGTGAACCGGTTTCAATTAAACTAGCTAAGAATCATCTCAATCAAACTAGCTTTCGATTGGAAAAAACCGCATCGAAATCGGTTCATCCGTTTTGGAGCTATGATGTCACAGACAGATACACAGATACACAATTCAAACTTATAACACCCCTCTTTTTTGTCGGGGGTTAAAAATAAAGTATAAAGTAAAAAATATTCATTTTAATTTCAGTTGTCTGTAGGAGAAAGAGCCACCCTGAGGTGTTCCCCTGACTTTGCCTATGGTCCTCGAGGGCATCCTGGAGTCATCCCACCTAATGCTACCTTAGTTTTTGATGTAGAGCTACTTCATATAGAATAATACTATATATTACATTTTATAATAATTTATGTTGCCATTTCACTACTCAATTCAAAGGATACTCTGTGACAAATGTTATGGTAAATGAAAATCTAACCAAAAAGTAATGTTTTTTTTTCATTCAGAGTTTCTGTAATTGAAAATTATTTATACTAACAGCTTTAACAGTATTTTGTCCTGGTGTGTGACTTATTGTTACTGTGTACTCAATGACTATCACATGTTAAATCCTTTAATAACTATCATGTAAGTTTGTTTTGTAAAATATTTTATTGTTAAGCTTCTTATGTGGCAGTTCAATAACTTCTACTTGTCATATGAATTAAATCATCTGTATGTTATGTGATGCCGCACAATACAATGCATTTAATAAGACACATGAATAGTTTATTTTATTTACAACCAAAGCATTTACAAATTATGAATCTGTAATTTATTTGTGTTCATTTGAACTTTTGCATAATTCCTTAAGTCATAGGTTCATAACTGTTAATAAATAAACAGAAACTAAATAAAAATGTGTTCCATAATGGACTATAGTTCCATGTTCTACCTATGTTCGTACTAAATTATGAGTGAAACTGCCCAGTAAGCCTTTCAATTTTGACTAGCTTACACTTGCAAGGAAAATCATGCAAGTAGTATTAAGCCTGATGAAGACTACAGCTAACAAAACTTGAATAATGGGCAAAGATAATTATATTATAATGTGTCACTCACATATCTGTTGTCCGAGGTATGCCCACCACAATGTTTGACAAACATACTGGTTTGAAACATGTTGGGCATGCCTCAAGAAGAACCTGTAAGCAATCTGTTTTGAAATAGTTTTGTTATTAGTGATCAATCAAGTGTTTCAATGTAAAACTGCTTCCATATTAACTGGATAGCTGGCAGTTTAGTAGCTTACCACAGATCCCTAATAGTTTGGTAGAAAAAGGCTGATAATATTGTATTATGTATAAAGAGATCACTTCAGTCCTGAACAGTCTCTATTGTTTTCCACTCACTACCCTATCTCTTAACTCACTAAGGATAGGTACTCTTCTTGCTAGCTTCCCAAAAAGTGGAAGATACAGGCTAAATAAAAAAAACTGCTTTAATAATGCAAAGAATCTAAAATAGTAGGTTAGTAATCATCAGCCTTCATAAGGTAAATAAGCAACTTATGACAACACTAGTGTGAATAGAAGGCCTTAATTTGTATTTTTAAAAACTTTAGGGCTCAATTTATAACATTATTGTTATAGGTGTATTAGATTTTAAAATAAATGCTTTATCAAATTTTCATGTAATTTATTTACAACTAATAAATATCTATATCAGATATACACAAACCAACAACCCTTGTTTAACCAACTTAAAAACCAACACCACTTTGCTACGGACAATAGTTCATCAGTGGTATGACAGTGTTCTTTGTGAAAGGAGTCCGACATAATGCACAAGTTTCTAGAGCTCCGTAAGAGCATTGCATACAGAAAATATGCCCGCATGGCAACGCACATGGTTGCACAATCTCTTCCAAACACGCTACACAAGACTTATTGTTGTCAACTTCATTGGGGTAGTCTCTCATTTGATCCATGTGTCTTTTGGCTTGGTATACACTCTGGCCACAAGATACAAAGGCATGTAATAATGTAACCATACCTAGAAGTCTTAAATGGGCATAATAAGCAGCTGCAGCAGGTCTAACTTGGACATAATCTATGCCTGCTGCTGTCTTTCCCAGTTGTATAGGACCTCCATTTATGTAGCATAACGCCCGATGTATACTTTCAATCTGAGGCAACATAATTGTTAGCGCCTTAAGAAATACTAAAGACGAATTCTGTATTGCAGGTTTTAGCGACGAACTTTGTTCTACGGCGAGTTCTGCGCGGCGGAATAACCTTCTTGTCAAATTTTCACCGAACGCTGATAAGACGATGCTCAAAAGTCGACTACAAAATGAAGGAAGTTTGTTATAAGTTTCGTCTACTTGAATTATGCCAGAGTATTCTTCCCCGAGCGTTTGCAAGTCTCGTAACGTCGTAAATGATTTGTAGAGCAGTGATGACACAGGAACGGCTTTGGTGACCTGATTTGAAGGCATAAGCCTGGCTAGAGAGCCTGCAAGTTGTTTCTCGTAGTGATCGTCCTTTTGCCACGCTCGGAGCACCTCCGCCGGTTGAGCGGTCGGTAGAGCCATTGTACATTTACTTAAAGTTAAAAAACTTAAGACCAAATTGTTCCTCCTACTTATTTATGACTTAAAATAAGTCCGCAATTCTTATCACACACAGTTGATGTTTTTGGAAATGGAATGGAATGGATTTTTGGTAGTTGCAATCTACAAGGAAAGGTTAAGGAGTTTTAGTCCATACAGCCGAGATGGCTGTCTGTCTAAATCTAATACCATTTAATGCTTAATTGTTTTAATTATTTTAATACATAAAGTCGAAAAACCAGAACGGGATAAAAGAAACGAGACAGAGAGAGATGGCGCTCTACAACACCATTCTGACACGTTTCTCCCAATAAACGCATTATTTATCTGGATTTTTAAAGCAATTCGATTCTTTGATCTTGGGAATCGCGAAAAACTTGAGAAAATGTGATATTGGGTGTGCAAGTTTTGTATAATAAGCAAAATAAAATTGCAAGTTCGAATTTCGAGCCAAAAGCGAGCTATCTATTATCTATGCCAGTGTTGCCGTTCTGGGATAAAGAAATCCATTCATTATCCTGCATTGCAGTCTACGGATTTTTTTAATTTTATCTATGTAAATTTTTATTGATATCCATGTTTTTTTTTCGATATTCTATATGACGGAATAATAAGAAATATTACTTTTTTATCCAGAGGACACATTCCTAATGCTATAGAGATTCCTTACGTTATACGTTAACATAATATTCCACGCGGGCGGAGCCGCGGGTGTTCTCTAGTTTAATTAATAGGTCAAGAGAAACCTTACATCGAAGAGTTACTTGAGAATTATAAATTATGGTGGTTGTTCACTAATTAAAACCTTACCTAACCTCCCATCAGTTTTGCTCCTAGAATATAATAAGATTGCCCAAGATAGGGTTCCGCAATAAGCTGATTTAGTCAAAACGATACTTAACTATGTCTAACACAATTATTTACTGTTAAAAAGAAAAAAAGGTGTTTGAACTTGAATCTACCGTGAGATTTAATCATAGTGACGAATCAATCACGTATGTCAGTCGAGTATAGAACGGATAAGTCTGAAACATGTCGTCGGGCTATGCTCGACTAACATACGTGAGTGATCCATTTCACTACAAGAATCATTCCTTATTTTATTATCAATACGCAAGACAATGAAAAAAAAAACCATTCATGTTTTTAATTTTTATTAATATGCACTGAATACATTCTTTATTTCAAACTTCTACAGAAGCTTTATTTACAAATGTAAACTTTGGTTTACAAACTTTATCACTTAGGTATTTTTCGGACATAAAGAATAGTAATACAGCTGGTGTACACATATCACATATTAGATAAAAACATGCTTATAAAGGATAATTCTATTTTACGTATAATTATAATATTACATATCGCCATTTAGTATCGACAAGGCTCCATCCATATCTGATGGAGATTTTAGCGCGGTGCCACATGTACTGGGGTATTTATTCTCTGGTTATTCATAGATGTTTCAGCGTCGAAGTGTCAAATCACTTGTCAGTTAGTGCCGAAAAGTGACACTAGGCTGCATTAGAGAATAACTATAATCTTTCGAAACCAAAACAAAAGTAAACGATACCAATTCATCAGAAGGGTACTGACCAAGCGAGTGTCCACGAGAACCATTTAACGATTCGGTCTTGCACAGGGTTTTTGTTAAAACTAAAGTGACCGCCTCGCATGGCGACTCACTCATTCATTATTTAGCTATGATTTGTACGCTTTAGATGACATGAAACATATGTGCGTCAGAAGTATTGAGTTTCGTAGAAGTGTTTTTTTTTTCTCTTAATTTGTCCATCAGGGGGGCTACTATGAAATTCAAAAATCGAAGTTCGTATCGTATTAAATAATATTAGCGTGAGCGGGACGTCACGACACGAAGTTCGAATTTTGCACTTCGTAATAGTCCCCCCGGACAGGCTAAGGTCAGAGACCATACGGCCTCGTCATAAGTTTTTTCCGTCTGTTTTGCTTATAGTCCTGTAACCGTCAGTTGTGTTTGTGCTAGTAATGTTCTGCCAGCCGCTCATGCCTTCCTGAAAGCGATAGTTGACGGCGAGGAGCGGCCGGCGGTGTCTTGGGGGTAACAAAACTAACAGAGGGAATACGCGTTTCCACTTGAATTCTTCGTTTACTGGGCACTATCACGTTAATTTGTTGTATAATACACTATCGTTATGATTCACCAAACAATATTAAGCTCACAAACAAAAATTGAATGATCCAATCTTGCCGATTTCCCGCCAAGCTATTAATACCGCTTTTTTTTTTTAATTCATCCCATAAGGAATAGGCAAAGGAACTGAGTCCATACAGCCACGTCTGATGTGTTTTGTAAATTTCTGTACATTAGTCTTGTCATCGTCGGAGTTGTGTCAGTCTGTCCTAGTCACGTCCTGTCAACTGCTCATGCCTTCCGTAAAGCGATAGAGTACTTTACGGCGAGCTACGGCGAGCAGCAGCCGGCGGATATTTGGGGGTCACAAACAGAGGGAATACGCGTTTTCACTTGAATTCTTCATTTGCTGGGCACTTTCACGTCAATTTGTTGTATAATACACTATCTTTATTATCCACCAAACAACATTAAGCACAGAAACTAAAATTCAATTAACAACACGATCCACTCTCATCGGTTTCCCCTATTAATACCGCTCGGGAAAGTCAAAGGAACCTTAGGTCATACAACCATGTTTACTTATGAATGAACTAAAAGTATGTATTAGATATGAAACAGGACACGCGCCGCGCTCCTCTAGGCTAGCCTCTCAGGTGTTCCGTGTGATCAGAAGTACTTGATGGTAGGTATTCCTGATTGGCTACTCCGAAATCTGAAATCCGAAGCTCGTATCCGACAATCTAGCTCACGCCAACATAGGTTTACACGAAAGCGGGAGGGACGTAGGATACGAATTTGGAATTTTGGGCTTAGTAGGGAGTAGGGGCTCTGTGTGTGACGTTCCCCGCGGGAGTGGCACAAATGTTTTTAACATTCTCCACTAAAGGTAAAGGAATCGTGGCTCATACAACCTAATCTGAATAAAATTGTTAATAAATGGCATTGTGAAATAGCACATGCGCCGCGCTCCGCCAGCCCCTGGGGGGGCGCTGTGTGCGTCAGAAGTACTGGCGGTAGGTGTCTTTGTGTGCGTGTCACGTGCGTCTCCGTTTGGCGGGGGTGGTGGCAGGCGGGGTGGAGGTGTTGGCGCGGCGGCGCCCGCGGCGGCCGCCTTCCTCATCTATTAGAGGGGAATCCCAGCCTGAGAAGAAAATAAACAGGTACTTAAAATAAGCTGTTGTTATGATCGTACAGGAGTATCCTTTTGTTTTTTTTAAACATGGCGATATTGAACATCTTTGCCATTGATAACTTTGGTGTAACGGCAATGGCACATGACACGGAATGTCAAGGATCTGGGTTCGATTCCCGGGGTTAGCTATATGTTTTTGTTATTTCTGTGTATTCATGTTTCAGTGAGTATTTAAAAACATAATCTGTTGTTACTCTCCACATTAGTGTTGCCAGGTGATGGGATGCCAGGGATGAAAAAATAATCGGGATTTTGGGTTTCAGATCATACAGCTACAATTATGTCAAAGGATCAACTTTTTTATGTACTAACAGCTTACGAATGGGTTCGGATTCCCTTCAAAATACGCACTAAGGTAACGCTTTGGCATAGCAGAGGGTCGAGCACGACTTTACATTCGCTACTGTATTGTATATCTTCAACACAAATCTTCAAGTATCAATAAAATAGGAAAAAATTATAAAAAGGTTCTTCCCATGTTAATTGATTTACCTGAGACTTTAGATTTAGGCACCCTCTCTTTCTGCGAGGTTGATTTCCGGCCAGTGGAACTATCGCGAGGCCCAGACGCGTTGGAGTCTCGCGAGTCTCGGCGTCGATCTGGAATAAAAATGAATACAGAATCAAAATTATGTTTTCGGGTTCCGCACAGGGCCGGCCTTAATCATCTAGGCGCCCCGGGCGAGTCATGCATTTGGCGCCCTTTTGTAGACAAAGGTGACATTATGCCGGCGCGCGCGGCGCCCTGTGTAGACCCCGGCGCCCTGGGCGGTCGCCCAGGTCGCCCCCCCCCCCCCCCCCCCTTAGGGCCTTAGAGCCGGCCCTGGTTCCGCACTCATGGGAAAAACGGAACCCTTGTAGGACTAGTGGCTCTGTGAGCTGTAGACCTCGCGACCACATTATTTAAACATTTTTCGGTTTAAAAAAAGTAACCGAAAAGAGTCCCTGTACATAGAAAAGTAGTGCTTTCAAAATGAAAAGTAGGTACATAATAGATTTGAGTTTACCAAAATGATGCCGGTAAGCCAAGCTGTGTTCTGAGTTTTTTTAGTTTACATAGTGAATCTTATTTTATTAAACCACTGGGTTAAACGTATGGCACCTCGAGCGGCGTGTCCAAGCAAAGGCTCACATCACAGGACAAGCTAGCTAGTGAACCAATACTCAGCCTCAAAATACAGAACAAACGAGAACCCGCGAGCGCGAATAAAATCGAGGCAACTAAAACTACTCTTAAATAAAGTACTTTCGCATAGTCATCTCCGAGCACGCAGCGTATCGTGACGTGTTGTACGAATGACAATACTAATTAATCCCTTCTCGTGACGTTCTTACATACGGAAATGCCGTTGGGCTTATAAAAAACAGAATATGATAAAATTTCAAGTAGAAACGGGTAGTGAAATCAATAAAGAATGGACTCACTCCGCGGTGTGCGATTATGACTGAACATGGTTTCTGGGGACTTTGTTTACTAGGGACGATAAGTATGAGGAAGATATTGAAAGAAGAGTGAATGCTGGAAATCGAGTGAATGGGGCACTCCACGCCTTTATGAGTAGCCGCAAAGTGTCACGAAAAGCTCGGCTGGCAGTACATAGAGGAGTGTTAGTACCGACACTTATGTATGGTAGTGAAAGTTGGGTGTGGCAAAAGAAACACCAAAGTAGAGTGAATGCAGTGGAAATGAGAGCGTTGAGAAGTATGTGTGGTGTGACTTTGAGAGATAGAGTGACGAATAATGCGATAAGAGAGAAGTGCGGTGTGAATGAGTGACGAAAATTGAGAAGGGTATGTTAAGATGGTTTGGGGATGTAGAGAGAATGAGTGAAAGCAGATTTACAAAAAGGGTGTATGAAGGGAGAGTGGATGGAAAAGTGGGAAAGCGAAGACCTCGGCGAACGTACTCCGATCAAATCGGTGATATTTTGGAAAAAGGACAGGTCAGGAGCACCCAAAATCGAAGAGCATGTATGAAGAATGTTATGAGATTAAGGGAAGCAAAGGTTGTATGCCAGGATCGTAGCTAGTGGAAGTCCGTGGTTTCTGCCTACCCCTCCGGGAAACAGGCGAGACTGTATGTATGTACGGTTCCTGGTTCTGGTTAATTCTGTATTCTGAGTACTCAGCCATCAATTGCCTGCTTCTAGGCCTAGGCAATAATGCACTAGTTTACGTACCATAATCCTTGTCAGATTTGACGCTAGGCGTGTCCGTGGAGGCGTGGGAGCTCCCGCTTTCTTTCCGGGACTTCGCGCCCGGAGCCGCCGCGCTGTCCTTGCGACCTGGCGGTATAACTACTCTGGTGTTAGTTACATGACATAAATAACGAATCAGAGTGTCTGGTGTAATCGCCGACAAGGCCAAGAAATACGTCTCGATCGCATTCGCGTTTACGGATAATTACTATGGGCACATTAGCAGCGCCATTAGCGGTATGTATCGGCAACAAATTATTCTCTTATTATTTGACTTGTTAACGCAAACCCGATCGAGACGTATTTTTTGGCCGTCAATTACACTAGGCGCTTTGGTCCAATACCCGCAAGCCTTATAAGTAAAGCTGAGTCTCCATCTCACTCGGCAAACGCCCGATCATTGGCTCACGTGGCAGCCGCACGCTTAAGACATATTATGGCACTATCTTGGCTATCCATACTCGTTTTAGATACTAATTACTGCCCGTCCTTTTCTATCACTCAGAATGCAACGGGACGGGTAATATAATCTCGCGCGACAAACAAAGTCGCCGCCAGTCGTGCTAGCCCTATACAGAGTACGTTAATTTTAACGAATAAAGCGAGAGCGATTAAGGTCGCCGAGTCACGAGTACAGTAGGTATAGTTAAAGTGAGAAAAGCTTTCTCCTGTCAGTGTTTATGACGTTGTCATAAGATTGATTTTTGCCTGGCCCGTGGGAAAGGGTTTTCTACTATGTTTATACGCGTACCTACTTGCTTGCACGTCTATCGGGAGCTTAGGAGCCTTGTCTGTACCTTGGAGACCTTGGGCACAGACTTTTGTTCCGTTGTGAGTGGATACCCCGCGAGCCAATACTAGAGCAGCGTATTCCGCGCCAGATGGCGACCCGGCATAAGAATGGAATAGTTTCGCTCGCATTGCTTCGTAACGCTTGTAAATAGAATCCATCTCTGGGCCGTGTTTTACAAAGCTACAAGTTTACAAGCGGAAGTCTCATACTATCACCTTTTGTTGGAAAGAGGCTTCCGCTTGTAAATTCAATGTTGTAGCTTTATAAAGCACGGCCCTGGTTGTCTTTAATAAATAAAATATCACGGGACAATTTGACACCAATTGACCTAGTCCCAAACTATATTTCAAACGCAAAACTATATTTTTTTACATTAACGAACATCACATTTAAATAAAAAATGTATGTGCCACGCCAATACATGAATCATATTGATACAGTTAGCATCAAAAATAGCTCAATAATTAATAATTTTTGTCGCTTTTCAGACAGACACAAAATGCCATATGATTGACAAAGGTGTTATGTGACAAGGTACAAAGGTGACAAAGATATTTTTGACGCTGACCGTAACACACTTCCGACGCTACGTTAAAAAGGTCATATCTCAAATCAATATGGAAATTGAACTGAACCTTAAAGCACGCCAAAAAAGGTTCTCGATTTTAAGATACGAAAAGCATATCGATTTTGAGATACAAGCTTTTTGCATAGTGTAGGTATAAGAAAGTATAGTTTGAATTATTTGTTTCAGAGTATGGCACTAGTCCCACTGTCGGCGAGTATCTCTAGCTAGAAGCGAGTGTTTTACGGTATGAACATTTTGTTGTTCAGTGACAAGAATGACAGAATTTTCATACCAAAAAACACTCACTTGCTAATACTGGCCAGCCAGCCGTGGGATAGTGCCTGTAAATGAAAAAATCTAATCTATACCCTCACCTAACCTGAAAAGTGAACCATGCATATTCCGCATTTACCAAAACCCAATCATTCCAGACATGCTAGGGTCACCTCACTCTCACTCTAGCTATTGCCAGTATTCTTCAAACTTAAATGGGCCTCTGAAGTTCTATAGACCTTCGGACAGGGTAAGTATCATGATCCCACTTCTCTTACAGGAGACTTACTTCACTCCAGGTGCATTTAAGTTTGACACAAACTGAACTCACTTGCCAACTCGTGCATTACTTGCTTAATAAAATTATTAGATAAAAATGGATATGCAATTAAGTGAGCTGGAAAAGTCATAGGAACAAAGAATATTTAAAAAATTATCACATTCATGAAACAATAAGAAGTGGATGGTTGTCAAAAACTCTACATGAATGTGAGTATGTGTAATCCAACATTATAAAAATCATAACTCATAATCACATGTATTTCTTGCAGACAAAAGCATCTCTCTTGACACTACCACCCTGCTAAGTTAGACATTAACACCTTAACTGTATGTACATGACTTAACAATGAAATAAATGAAATGAAATGAAATAAGTTTAGAAGGTTGTGTGTCTAGTTATTACTATTAGCTACAAACAGAGAGCTTATCTAGCAGGCGCAACAAACATGTTTTTCTCAAATAATAGTTTAATGAGGCCCAAGTACATCCATTTAATGTGATTATGTCAGAATCATGGGATACCACTGAATATATTAAAATTAAAAAGGTCTTTAGAGAATAATTTCTGTCTGCGACAAAAAATTGTATTCGGGCCTTGAAGTGTAGCTAATCAGCACAAAATACCCCATGACACTGCTGTAAACCTTGCTTCAAGTCAGTAACAACAAAAACAAATGAATGCAATGACTGAAACGATCCAAAATTCTGCTGTCATAAGAAAGTATGTTACTAAGACCATAGATTGTCTACTCAAGTAGTTTCAATATGTGACTGCCACAATGGTACAACTATCTTTTTCCAATGTTAGCATTAGAACTAGATTACTGGTTCCTAACCTTTTTGAAATGAGGACTATCTCAACATTTTTTATCTTGTTAAAGATAAGCTTTTGATGATACTATAATTAATAAATCATATCTGTCGCAATTTGTGCAACACTTCTAGTTAAAATAATTTTTCAAGAATTATTTATGACAAAATAAATGTCACGCACTTCATGTATTAATTTTGATAACTTCCTGGACCACCAGATAAGAACCACTGCACTAGACAGAGTTATCTTTGAGGTGGTTGCCCATGGGGACTACTTGGTAAACAACCTGTAGTTTTGCATATTTTTCTCAGTTGCATTCTTTCATATGTCAACCACATATGCCATGACCAATGTAAAAGAAATTGAATGCTACCTTTTGGAGTACTGTCTTTAGAGGCAGTGCCTCGAGAACTGCTTCTTGGAGTGGAGGGCTTAGGCGAGGAGCTTCGGACTTCAAGGTGGGATGCTAAACCAATTGAAATCAAGCGGTTTAAATTTAGAAAAGACAAAATGCTTTGCTGTTTAGTATTTATAAAAAGGGCGAAAGCAATTACCTTCACTGTCGTCAGGCACGATACCATCTCTGCATTTCTGCTTAATAAGGGCTCCAAACTCGTTTTCAGGCAAGCTGAAAGGCACCTCGTGATTTGGGAATGGTATTGGTTCAGTGTCATCCAGCATGGACACATCGTACAGAGACTCTAAATGTTTCCAAATATCCTGCGTAGATATCTCCTTGGTTATTGAATTGGACAGCTTCTCCCAAATACAAGCCATTTGGAAGTGTTTGTTGATGCCGACCGGCTTGTGGTTTGCCATTGCGTAGAACAGTTGGATTTCCATGTCGACGTCCCATTCTACTGTATCAGCCGGTTTAAGCTCGGCTTCTTCCTCGCTAGACACCATTTTTAATCACAACTACGATACAATTCGTAAATTTTCGACTAAACTAAAACAAAACTACAAGACACGAGCAAAGCGCTTGGCGCTTCGGCTTTGGTCGGCGCACGTTTTTTTTTATTTTGACAAAATTGACATTGACAGTTCCCAGCAATGATTTTCTTTCGTTCTCTGCCATTGAGATAGGAAAGTGGAGGTGTTATATTCTTCTATATGAAGCGTGACTTATACAAATATCTGCCATATCGACACATACATGTCAAACGGCATTTTATCTCTTTTTAACTTACTGACAGCTGTATAAGAATAGGAGAGACAAACAGTATTTGTTGGTTACTAAATTTTGCAGCACTCTCTAAGTGACGTCACGAGTTTACGACAGCGTGGCAGGTGCCACCATGTTCCGTGCCAAGTTTCGTGGTAGATGTGCTGTCAAGCGGTAGCCGGCTCCGAATATATTTGCTGTTTCTGTGAGGATTACTCAAAGAAACGAGTTATCATGGTGTGCAGGGCTCTGTCTTTGATTGTCCTAATCATGCCCTAGTGCTGCGTCAGACAGTGTAGTGTTAAAAAAAACATTAATCAACCTGAATTGACCCTTCAAAGGTTAGTAACCAGTTACCTTGAATAATTCGAATGTTTTATTGTATTTTGGCATGTATCGTAACATAATGATCTTATAAAATGAGTACGAACGTCTGTTTAAGTACGATTTGTTTTATTTTCCAATGATTTTATTTATTTCAACAGAAATAATTTGCTTCATTTTGGCATATTAGCTTATGCTGTGCTAAGTATCGACATAGGTATCGATGAAATTCTAAACATTGTTTGAATTTTTTTTTCGTCAGATTTCCTGTGAATGAAACTGCCAAAAATAAAAGGATTGGAATTGAAAATATAAACCCATGACATAAGACATGGTTTGTCTGCTCGATGCACTTCGACATGTCATGCTTCAACAGAACTCTTAATGTGACGAGATTGATGACGTGACGGAGCAATTCAGGTAATTATTAGATGTAAAATAAAACCGTGACTTACTGACTGACACACAACGCACAGGCTGAACCAGATTTGAGATTTGGAAAAAATGTCCCTTGAGCAGGCTAGAGATAAACTTATAGATACTTAATATTCTTCTTTTTCAGTCTACTCGTGCCTGTCACTTGTGTTGCCTTGTACATCAAGTGTGAGGGTAAGGTAATGTCTGTAATCAAAATGATTATAGATTTGAGGTTTCGCTATCACAGAAAAAGAAGTTGTGAGTGTTGTGACAAAGTATCTTTCAGAAACTATTAGAAATGAATAAAAACTTTGGAGATGCCTAAGGCAAATGTTTTTTATTTTCACTTTTGTGGTTAGTAGGACCTTGTGCGAGGTCCGTCCCGATCACTACCACCATCTTACTCGCTAATCCTGCCGCTAAGTAGCAGTGCTTGCACTGTTGTGTCCCGGTGTGGAGAGTAAGACAGCCGGTGTAATTACGGGCACAAGAGGAATTCCATCTTAGCTCTCTAGGTTGGCAACGCATCTGCAAACCCATATACACACATGTCATAACTCCTCTATAATGCGTTCAAAAACGGTAGAAAATGTGAAATATCTGCAAAAACCAACATAATTTACAATAAAAAAACAATCTATACGAAACGTCAGCTCGGTATGTTTACTTATCTATGATAAAACAACAGTCAAATTCGTGACAGGTATGGATATGATAATGCCTTCTGCTTCTGAACGTGTCTTGGAATACTTATAATATGTGTGTAGATAAAAGTAATGTATGCTACTCTAGATAATTAGGCATTAAAAAACTCGTAATGTAACAGTTGCATAAACTACTATAGCGTAGATTTTATCGATATCGATATCTGCATACGTTTAACAGTCCCAACCCTATGAAAAGCAGCCATGTTACGTGCCAAATTTTAGTAGGTATGCACGCTAATTCTGTAGGTATTACCGGTCCACTTGCTATTAGGTCTGTGTTCTCTGCGCATTCATTATTGTCTATGTCAATTAAGCATGGTCTATACGAATGTAATGGAAAGAAAAATAACAGATTGTTTTCTGGAATCGACACGAATAAATATCTGTAATTAAAAAAAACCAAAGCGGTACATGGTACATCTCTATTCTCTAAAAAAATCTAGATCTGTCAAATCGGCGGCATACGAACTCGACAAATGTTGATGGTTATTACATGATATTTGGGTATTATTATGATACTTTGTGTTATTTGATGCCTTAATTTAAGTTAATAGTATAAAAAAATCATGGCGAATCACTACGAGGTGCCCAGTTGGTATGTATCCGACTATCATGCCCGCATAACCCGTTAATGAATACTACTGAATAACAGCATTCATCGAGTTAATCAAATTTCTTCTCAACGGCTCATTAATGAACTAAAATTGTTAGTTTCTGAAGAAACAGCTGTTATCAAGTTAGGAAAATAGCAATGTTGATTTTATAAATTTAGACTTGTAAATAATATCTTTGATGTTTACAGGGCTGGCAAACCTCCCACTGGGTTGCATTTAGACGTCTTGAAAGGCGACAAACTGATCCAAAAGCTCATGTTGGATGAAAAGAAGTGTTATCTGTTTGGCCGGAACCCTCAGATGAACGATTTTTGTATTGACCATGCCAGCTGCTCTAGAGTGCATGCGGCGTTTGTATATCATAAGGATTTGAACAGAGCATTCTTGGTTGATCTAGGGAGCAGTAAGTACCACATTTAAATTTATGAAAACCAATTAGCCCCTTAGTGGATATGGGAACTGTTGCCATCATTGACAGGAGAGAAAATATTTAAAGACGCCTTGTGAAGGTTCACATTCACATAAGTTTTTGTCACAACTCAAAGCTTTATAGCGTTAAAAGCCATGGTGTTGGATGTCTTTTTCACATTGAACCATGGTCCCCCTTTTTGGAATTAAGGGTTCCATTTTCCCACAACTATCAGTACCATAAGATTTTATGGGGGCATGGCATGGGACCAGGGTACCAGCTTTGATGGGAGCCCAGGAATGTTGAAAGTCCATTTTATTTATTTTTTATTTTATTTTTGTTTTATTATCATTAGCTCTACTTATAATTTTATTGTGCATTGGTCTTATTGTGTATTAACACATTCCATACCAACCACTTCATAGCCGGTTTCTCTGATCATAGTGAAAACACTCTACATACAAAGATTCATTGGCTAGGCTTTGAACTTATACATAATGTAACAATTTTTTCTCACAAATTGTGTCACAATTATAAAACCTAGTACGAAACATTTAATTTTTAGCTCATGGCACATACATCGGTCAGATGCGTCTGGAGGCCCACAAGCCAACACAGCTGCCCATCGACTCAAATTTCCATTTTGGAGCATCCACAAGAAACTACATTATAAGGTAAAAATCTATCCACTGTACCAGTGTATTTCCGCACTTGGTTATAAATTTAAAAAGTTATTCAAAATTAAACTTACAGTGAAAAAGTTCTAAAGCGAAATGTTCTTTGACAGTTCCAAGAAATGATTCAATTGACAGTTTTAAATGGAACACGGAAAGTTTAAGTTTTATGAAGAAATGCACGTAAAAACATTTTTATATGATTAGGAAGGCAAACAAGTTTTTGAAATATTGAACTTCGAGTGGACAATGTTGGGGATTTTCCTACTTTCTCAGTGCCTAACTTTCAATTCTTGTTGAAACTTTTTCTGAAACTCTATGGTATGAGAGATGGTTTAGTCAGTGTCATTTGTTGATAGCAAATTTGAAATGTTTACTTTCAAAGCTTTGTCACTTTATTTCTTATAGAATTTTAAGAAGATTCTGCACAAAAAATTATGGTCATAATGCTTTTATGTGTTAGATATTTGCTTTAACTTTTCTGCGAGTTTCGTTTTAATGATGGATATAGATGAAGACGCGACCACGGCTGAGAATGCTATTACGTAATTATTACTCTTTATTATCTTGTGAGTAGTAAAAAGAAGAGATTAGGTCTTAGCATGTCTCTATTCAGCGGCTAGCACGTGAACATTGTCTCTCGCGACGAGACCAAGAGCAGTGGCGTAGCGTGTAGTTTTACCGTCCGTTGCGAAGATAAAATTCGCAGCCCCATTAATCTTATAAATTGGTAAGACAAATGTAATTTTTTAATCAGCCTCCTGTCCACTTGTCGCCCTTCTTAAAAAGTGTCACCCGGGGCGCCGGTGCAGTGCGCCCCCCTAGCCCCCCTTAGCTACTTTATTTATAATGCCAGTTCTTCTGCAGTTCAAACAGTAGGTATGTAAGTTGTCTACAAAAAATTAAAGTCCAATTTGACCCACCTCCAATGGTCGGATTGCCTTGAAATTTGGCACAGATTTGTATATTGGATGACAATGCAATAACAGTCAACAAAAGGTACAGTTGAAAAAAAAAACTTTTTTTTTTCGTACAGGGAGCGTCCTACGGGCAATGCGAGGGGTATAATGGAAGACTTACCGAGCACAGAGACGGAAGGCGCGCTCCTGGGCCTCCCGGAGACACAGACAGAACTAGACGTGAGAATTTTTGTATATATATCCTTTGGCCTTAGACTTAAGAAATAAAGATATTTACTGAGACATATTCGATACAGACAAGAATAATAAAATAAAGCAAGCAAAGCCCTCGGTTTTATGGCCTTTAAGCACAAATATGAAGTAGGTATGGTGCTAGCGGAATATTCTTTGAATGAGGCACCGACTTCGTATTTGTGCTAGGCCACAAAACTGTTAGTTTTAGTGGATTATTTTATGTTTTTTTGAAGACGGTTTTACTTTTCGGTTAAAAGAATTTTTAATTCACAATTTTATGTTTATTTAAAAATATTTAAAGAATTACCCTCCAATTATTTATATAGTATTTTCATATCCGAATACATAAGCACTTGCATCGATAATGCGGGTAGTTGAGTAAAGTTGAGGGTGGTTTGGTTTTAAAGTCACTGTTAAAATTCTCCTTTCGAGGCCGGTACAAAGCGGTCTTATCATATCATAACATAACGTCGCGTATTTTGAAAGACCTCATATCTAATTTATGATAATAATTTGACTAGTGTTCTAGTGTTAAATGTTAAGATGGAATGGAGAAGCAACGTGAGTTTGAAGTGGTGTTGCTGTTATAAATACATCAAATAATAATCGATGTATTCATACGCTAACCGATAATTTTGGATCCCTTTTTAACCGGCTTCAAAAAAGAAGGAGGTTGCGGACGGACTAGTGTGAAATTGGGCATAGTTAATGTTTACATACTCATAGAGAAAAAGTGTAGAAAGCAATTTTTGTCATTCAATTACCGCCGAATTTCGACCTCTGGCCTACCACTTTATAGTTATTATATTATTTGATTGTTCATATAGTGAAGTTTGGTCGTATATACACAGAGTTCGTTTTAATGAAATGTCAACACTTCAGCCAGATATAAAAAAAAAATCTCCCATATGTATTGTCAACCAGCGGATGCAATTCATGTATTGGAAAATGTTGTTTTTATTTTATATTTTCAAATTAAAAACATAGGGGTGTTGTACATTTAGACTTACCCAACCCCTGACTGCAGTCTTTACGGTTCATTAAAACGAACCCTGTATAACAATAACGACTTTCAAACGGAATCATTTGTATAATCTGTTATTGAAGTTTCTGAGTGTGGCGGTTAAAAACATATCAACAAAAAAAATTGCTTAATGCATTTAAAATAAAGTGTTTTGCCGCAGATGCAAGCGGTTTGTTGCTAACATGTAATTATTTTCAGAATTTAACGGAATTCAACACGGCGCACAACCGACGGATCTCAATGTTGGGTATATCCACCGACGATGGCAGTGACGTGATGAAGGTAAGAAATATATGCTACACAAACCTGGTTCTTATTATAAAGGTGTATACTTACCTAACTTCGCCTATAGTGAGATACGAATAATTCATTAATACACTGTGATTGACTTATTATTATTATTGGTTACTAAAAACATTTGAATTTTGACTCGAACTATTTAATTTGATTATAACGGATTCGAATTTTCAATAAGGTTTTAGGGAAAAAAAAACATAATTTTTTCAATAAAACCAACAAAATAATCAAGATGACCAGAAAATAATTAACCACGAATTTGTTCCATAGAAAATGTATGAGAAAATGAATTTTCTTCATTTTTTTGCCTGAATTTTTCCTCTCTTTTAATATCCTGCTATTAGGGACGGAAGGCAGGTGTCGTATCAGGAGGTCAAAGAAAGGAGAGATGATCCGAAGAAACTCCACCGACAAGAGTGTAACTCTTAAGTTTGATGATGATGTGGAGCGAATACAAATCCATCAAGTCAAAGACCATAAAAATGATCCAGCCATTCTTTATTACCTATACTAGACTTTTAGAAAATTGTAATGACTTGGCTTTCGCCTGTAATGTTGCATTTTTCATTTGGAATAAATTGAAATTGAAATTTACTTAAGTACCTATGTAAATGGTGTAACTAACGCGATGTCGTTTTATACGTATATTTTTGTAGATATATACATAGATACAGATCTGGCATGGCATCACACTCCTAAAATCTTTATCTCTTTTTTTATGGTTATGCCTTATACCTTATTTACGACATTATGTCCAGCCGCCAACCGGCACGAAGCGCTCGGCTTCGATGCCGGCGGGGGTCTCGAAGAAGCAGCGGCGCAACGTCTCGTTCAATGAGGAGGTGGACATCATCAACCCGGAGGACATTGACCCCACCATCGGCCGGTTCCGCAACCTCGTCAAGAGCACGATCGTGCCCAACGCCAACACCCTGCCTAGGAAACTGAAGCTGCAGAGCGCTGATGAGAGTAAGGGTGTTATTAGTTTAGTTGACGGCCGGATAGCCTAGTGGTTAGAGACCCTGACTATGAAGCTTGAGGTCCCGGGTTCGATCCCCGGTCGGGGCAGATGTTTGTATGATGAATGCAAATGTTTGTTCTTGGGTCTTGGATGTTTAACATGTATTTATGTATGTATTTATTTATATAAGAATGTTTATCCGTTGTCTAGTACCCATAACACAAGCTCTGCTTAATTTGGGGCTAGGTCAATTGGTGTCAATTGTCCCATGATATTTCTTTTATTTATTTTTTTAGTTTGACGTGTAATCTGTGTCTCTGTGTCTGTGGCATTGTAGGCATTGTAGCTCTCGATTTCGGTGCACCGATTTGGATGAGGTATTTTTAGGGTGCCATACCTCAAAAGGAGAAACGGAATCCTTGTATTATCACTTTGTTGTCCATCTGTCTGTCAAGATAATTTTTCTCTGGAACGCGTGGAAGTAGCAAGCTGATGTTAATATAAAATGCTCAAACCTGCGGTCCCTTGAAGCTGTGAAAAAATCAAACTTCTAAGTCAACACAATCAAACGATACAGTAATTAAAAATGCTGTTTCCATACAAATTGACGTGGTATCAAAACCTATGGGATACTTCCAGTTATCCTAGAAACTTGAAATTTGGCATAAAGGTAACTCTTATAGCACAACCAATGAAATAAGTCTCTATATGTCATTTTGCTTATGAGCAGGACTCTACTAAAGAAGAAGAAAGAAAGAAAAAATAAATAGTTCACTGGAGATCTTATATAGGTCGCGCGGCGAATTAAAATCGCTGGGCAAAAGTGGAAGGGGCATGCGCAGAAGTCAATTCTTAGGTCTGTTTGGTTGCGCAGAGGGGTGAGGGGAGGGTGCGCGCTGGCGCCGACACGTTATTGGTAGATCAAGTCGTTCTTCCCCTCCCTCGCTTCGTTTACGCGTCTCGTGTCTCTTGGGTACTGTTGCGTACGGATTGTTTTACTATTAGTAGTAAGTACGTTATGATGTCGTAGTTGGTGAAAAAATGCCCAAATTGAAAGTTTGTACCTACACGGCAAGCCAGAAAAATGGTTTACGACGTGAATTGTTATGTTAAAAAGGAAACTAATTAAATCATGGGTACTTAATTTAAAGCAGGTAAAAATACTACCAAGATTCTGAATAAACATACTAGCAAAATAAGTCACAAGCAAATGCGAGTGTTATATGTTAGGTGACTAAAGGTACAAAAAATGCGAAATAAGAAAAATATGTTTCAAAGAAATACACTCAGAACTTAACAATTTTGTGCGCAATTGTACAGATGCGCCAAATTGCCCCCACCAGTTTCGCCGAGCAATCTTAATCCACCGCGCGGCCTATAACATTCGGGAGAAACGAAAATCTTCAAGACTTGTTTCTCGTGATAGAAACTATTTACATACCCACAAATTTTTGCGGAACCTTTGGTGCGCGAGTCCGACTCGCACTTGGCAGCAGATTTTCTTAGCTAAGTATCAGGAAAGCCGGTTCAATCATTTTTGAGGTATTTAACTTTGAAAAGGGCAAAGGGTAAAGGAAATTAACCCTTTCAACGCCAACGACGCATACAAAAGTTGTCATCCACACGCCAAGTTGGCATAACGTCAAGCATACGGCTGTAGGTAGCATTGCATTGTGAAGCCGGACGCCTATAAGCGTTGGTGGCGTCGTTGGCACGTCGGACAGGCAATTTTAAGCGTCCTTGGCGTTGAAAAGGTTAGCTTCGAAGGTGGGGCTTTGATTTTACACCATCATGCATTGATTAATGTATTCTCGCAATAAAAATATTTAATTTAATTTAATTAATGCAATGTTGTCATCCAGATCACCACCAGCACTCGCTCCGGCTGCAGGAGCTGTCGCGCGGCGCGGCGCTGTACTCCGACCTGCCAGCGCCCAGCTCGCATCTCAGCCTCATCGGAGCCAGGTACTATGCAAGCATTGTCTAGTTTATAAATTCTTTTTTTATGTTTATTGTTTTAGATTCTTCCACATAATTAAAAATTCCCAAACGCTGACAGATTTTGACCTGTAGACCCTATACATCTCCTGGTCAATTAAAACGTGCCAGTAAAGTGCTCTGGTTTTGCTGTTCAAATTTTTTACACTTGTTTCTAAAATACTGTAATTTTTTTTTCTAACGATACAGTGAGGTTGCTTTGTGTAAATCATCTGTGGTTGCGTATTGTAAAAGCTAATGTAACTTGTTTTTAGAAAAAAAAATACTTTGTGCCAAGTTTCTTGCGGCGCATTCTTCTTAGCAATCATGGTCTTTCCGAAAGCGCTGGTAGACTAAAAAAAATGACGTGTAAAAGAGCATTCAACTGCCTATTTGCTGAATAAAAATTTTAATTTTGAATTTTGGCATTGGCAATATACTCTTTGCCAAAACAGCAAGGGTGAAAGCTATAAAAATTATCTTACAAACTTTCAGGTGAGGTAGAAATGAATTGACCACATTTCTTATACGGCAGAGACGATTGGATAGCCTAGTGGTTAGAGACCTTGACTATGAAGCTTGAGGTCCCGGGTTCGATCCCCGGTCGGGGCAGATGTTTGTATGATAAATACGAATGTTTGTTCTCTGGTCTTGGATGTTCAATATGTATATGAGCACCTATGTAATTATATTTATATAAGTACTTGTATGTTTATCCACGTTGGAACTATATCCCTTTGCCCAGCAGTGATTAATCATTGTCTAGTGTAGTGGTGGCCAAACTTGACCTGGGAGGTCTACTTGTGTTCAAACGTCTTGTGTCGACTACAAGCCCTTGGCGCGAATAGTTAAAAATAATAAAATATGAAGTCTCTATGTCGCAACAGCATCATAATACAAATTATCACGACACTCGAGAGTTGATCACGTAAGTAGTTCATGCAACTGCTACATAATGAGGGTCCTTAAAACTCTAGTGGGACGTAAGTAGGCTGATGTTGATTACGTTTCAGACTGGGCCTGACGCTGCCCAATCCGGCGCCGGACGTGGAACTAGAGGGACCGGAACCGCACCTCAATGTGCATCCGCCACTGCCGCATTCCGGTACATATCGAACTTACGGCAGTGAATTACGGAATTCGCTCCCACCGTCTACATTTCCGGACGGGTACAATCTAGGGCTCTTCAAGGCTAGAGCGAATAGGCTGTTACTGAACCAGTGAATTACACCTTAGGCCTCATCTACACCTTCCATCAAGTGAGATAGGGGTCAATCACTGGTCAGTTTATAGTAAAAAAAAATTTTTGCTTTAGTGCGAGAAAGCCTTTATGTGAATGGATTTACAGAAAATTATTTTTTTTTGCTATCTGATTTTCACTGAATTGTCAGAATTATGACGAAAGGAACCATAGGAAACCTTGATTTTAGGGTTCCGTGCTGAAATAGTAAAAATGACCCTAATGGTGTGCCTCAGTCTGTCTGTCTGTCTGTCACAGTTAGTTTTCTCAGGAACTAATAGTGCTATCGACGTGAATTTAGAATAGGTTTAGATGATGCTTGCCCAACTATTTTGTGAATAAGAAAGAAATAAAAATATTCTTATTGTTGTTGCAATAAGTATTAAAAAGGATTCTTAAACTGTAAAATCAGGCTACTAGGTCATGTAAAGGTATTATACATATTATGAAAGAGCATTGTTTGCACTTTCTAAAGCTTTTTTTTTTCTATTAATTATCTGACCTTGAGCTCAGGCAATATCCCTACAAATATTTCGACATCATCAATAGTATCTTTTAAAACTAAAAACAAGTGACTACTGGCCACTATTTCATCAACAATTGTCAGTTTTCAATGACAATTCGGTGTCAATTGCTGACTTGAAGAGCTTTTGTTTTAGAGCGCTTCATACTGGCCAAGTAATGTAATTCGCATTGTCAGTTTTATATGAAAATTCGAACTACGTTTCTTTGACAATATGTAGCGCGCTAAAACAAAAAAGCTCTTCAAGTCTGCAGTTGACACCGAATTGTCATATAAAACTGATCATTGTAAAGTTGGTGAACTAGGGGCCAGAGGGTCGAGCACGACTTTTCGAAACCTGCGTCACGTAAAATCGAATAGTAAACGTTGTCGAGTTTGTATGACGTGTGGAACAGCGCCCGCCCGTGAGCGTATTTGGAACTAAAATTTAGTATGAGGTTTCTCGATCTCGATACGTTAACCGTAACGTTACGCAGCATTCGTAAAGTCGTGCTCGACCCTCTGAACCGTGTTTTATAAAGGTACAAGTGACAATTTACAAGCTGAAGTCACTTTCACCTTTTGTTAGCTACACGTTACAATTTAAAGAGACTTCCGCTTGTAAATTGTAACGTGTAGCTTTATAAAACACGGCCCAGAGGGTCGAGCATGACTTTACGAATGCTGCGTAAAGTAAAATCTAATAGTTAACGTTGTCGAGTTTGTATGACGGTTGGAACAGCGCCCGCCCGTGAGCGTATTTGGAACTATAATTTAGTATGAGGTAAAGTCGTGCTCGACCCTCTGCACATGTAGCACGGTGCGCCATTTTGTTGCTTGTCGCGCAGTGCGTCCCTTTCATTGTGACGGAATCAGTGAAGGACGCACTGAGCGACAAGCGACAAAATGGCACGCGTGCTAGCCCCCCTGGTGGTGTAGTCGCGGATGAACAAATTGTTCGATCAATTTGTAGTAACTATGTTCTAATTACCTAATTATTGGCCTTTTACAGCTGCAGAAGAATCGGGTCCGTCGAACGAGCCGAAGAGAAAGAAGTACGCAAAAGAGGCGTGGCCGGGACGCAAGCCGGGGCTCATACCGGGAGTCTGAACCCTGCGCCGCCCGCGCAAGGGCTAGATTCACTTGTACAAGTCAGGGTGAGGTTGCTCGTTCACTTAAAATGGTACTGTATTGTAATTTTATCAAAATTATAATTGTTTTGTTTTACGAATATAGATTAGAATAGTGTGAGATCAAATATCTCATCAAAAGATTTACATAAATACCTAACGTCGGTCGAATCACGAAAGGGCGTAACTGATAAAATATCGAATTTAAGTTGAGTATGCCATCGTATTGCAAAGTGCATGTTTTATTATGCCACGAAAGGAAGTACGTAACTAACTGAATTCCTATTAGAACCAGACTTATAATTATAACCATAACGAAAAGCCCTTGCGATGTTCTTAACTTGATCGCTCTACTGAAAAGTTGAAAATAAGCAGGTACGCCCCTTCATGATTCGACCGACGATAATACGCAAAACATTTTCCAATGTATTTTTTCCAAGACTTAATCATCCGAACATCGGTTTCCTGAATGAGCAACCTTGCTGAAGTTTACGTTTATTTGGGGTAGGTTATCCCCAAGAAACAGGATAACATAATTATTATGTTGTAATTTCACCTATAACTATGTTATTACACATTTTAACTAGAAATTAAATTGTTATAGAGCAATCGCACGTCTCCGTCTAACACCAGGATAATTTTAACCCTTTCAACGCCGACGACGCATACAAAAGTTGTCATTCACACGCCAAGTTGGCGTAACGTCAACGCGGAATTGGACCTTAAGCATACGTTCGTAGGTCGCATTGCACTGTGCAGCCGAACGCCTATAAGCATTGGTGGCATCGTAGGCACGTCGGCTCATGACGCTTTTAAGCGTCCTTGGCGTTGAAAAAGTCAATCTGTTAGAATAATTTTAGCACTTTAAAATATTCTTTTGACTCTTAGAATGTTTTTGAAAATGCTCAAGATAACGGTGATATGAAAACTTCCATTTGAGAGGCCAATGCTGCTAATATTCTGATTTCTGTGGATTACTTAGAGTTGTTGTTTAACGCAGAAATATTGATTTTGGGATGACACTTGATCGTTATCAAAATGCGTAGTTGTGTTATTATATCGTTTTTTATACGCGAGATTCACTGTTTTTTGCGTTCGTTATTTTTTATATTAAACTTATTTCCGATTTTTCACCGTTAAATCGAATTAACGTAAGTTTTTCGGTTTTTAGTGGAATTAATTATTTAGTTGAAATTGTCGACTGTATATGAATTAATATTATTTTTCCCTAGTATCTTTTTTGTTCCCATTCGCGTTTTTGCCCATTTTATTATTTCACCAATCGCAGGTTCTCATAGTATTTAATTTCATCAGTCGCTTTCTTTCCACAATCATTCGTTTTCAGTTGATTATACACTGTTTATAGTGATCCCATAACCCATAACACAGGCCCATAGTACAGGCTTTGCCTAGTTTGGGGCTAGGTCAATTGGTGTCAATTGTCCCATCATCATCATCATCATCACCAGCCTTTTTTACGTCCCACTGCTGGGCACAGCCCTCCTCTCAGAATGAGAGGGCTTGGGCTACAGTTCCCACGCGGGCCCAGTGCGGATTGGGAACTTCACACACATCATTGAATTGCTTCGCAGGTGTGTGCAGGTTTCCTCACGATGTTTTCCTTCACCGAAATGCTCATGATAAATTACAAATGTAATTCCGCACATAAATTCCGAAAAACTCAAGAGGTGCGAGCGAGCCGGGATTTGAACCCACGTCACTCTGCTTGAGAGGCCATAGGTCAAACCACTAGGCTATCACGGCTTCAATTGTCTCATGATATTTATTTATTTATCTTCTTTATAAAAAGTACGACGCGCGGGGCTCCTATTTCTGGACTGTTTGCCGTTCCGGCATCTGAAGCAACCTAACCTACCTAACCATTTGGATAAAAGTAAAATTACCTATTTGGAAAAAAAGGCTACCGAGATTTTAGCGAATTAACTACTATGACATCCTACGATACTATTGGTAAAATAATCATCATCATCATCAGCCTGTTTACGTTCCATTGCTGGACATAGACCTCTTCTCACAAAGAGAGGGCTTGGGCTATAGTTATAGTTGGGGTATAATTTATATTGGTTGAATTGCTTCGCAGGAGTGTGCAGGTTTCCTCGCGATGTTTTCCTTTGATAAGTTTACAAACGTATTTGAAATAATGAAATGGGAAACTATTGGGGATAAAAAATGATGGGTAGCTAATCTAAACACTCCCAGTTTTCACCACAAGTACCTAAAGCCCACTCTCCCTCCCAAATTGCGTGATCCATAACCTATACCTAATTACTTGCTGAAGTATTTCGGATTCATTTCATTATGTAACACCGTTTATTAATAAAAAATATTCCGACGAATTGAGAACCTCTTCCTTTTTTTTTAAGTTTGTTAAAAATACGTCAGGTATTATCTGAAGTTTTCAAGCATTTCATAAGCATTATCATGTAGACAGCTAGTAAAATACATGTACACGAGACTCGTTTAGAAGCTGAAAAATTATTGAAACCATGTATGTTCAGTGGCGTGCATAGTTTTTAGCCAGGGTAGGCAGAGAATTTCGAGTAGATCTATGTATGATATTAAGTAGTAGTAAATACCCATTGGATGCCCAAAGTTAAAAAAAAAAGGAAAAAGTTTCATATTCTTGCCCGGATTCGATCCCGGGTACCCTACGCCATAGACCTACTGAGTCTAGTTAGACCAAACGCTATTGGATTTTTGGGTCGAAATTAGTGAACGCTTTTCAAGTAATCAAAAGCAGTGCTTTCTTGTTGCGACCGTAAGATTTGATTTGATTGGTTGATTTTCGTATATGTGTGAGTGAGGTGCGGTGGGGCCTATTCGTACATGGCTTAAGGTGGAGCGCGATGTCATAAGAGTGTGCGTGTCGGGTAAGCACTCGGCGTGCTGCTTTATCTTAGAAAGAAACACGTCGCGTTCGCGAGGATTGAAACGGATTTAAGCGCGGATTTGTAATATTTTGTCTTTATGAAAATATAAATGAATGAATAATGATATTTAATTCAAGTATCATTACATCTGAAAAATATGTATATTATAATGTTAATTATATTGATTTAGAAGGCAAGCAGCGCTTTTTTGCTTCACAGGGATGCACGCCACTGTATATGTTATTATGTATTGAAGAATCTTCCCTTTTCTAAAGGAGTGTTAAAGTACCTTGTTAAATAGAGCTTTACCAATGACACTTAAGTTATGCGTACTGGTTTTTGAAGTAGATTTTCTACGACACATTTTGTCCGGACTTGAAGTATCTATTAAGAGCATGAATGAATTTTATTGTTTGTATAAAATGACTTGAGTCAATAATAGTTTAAGAGCTGTGAAATATTATTTGTATAAATAAACGTATGAAGTACACTTTGATGTGGTTTTCTTATGTACTAAGGGCTAACTTGCTCACGTCAATGCGACAAATGTATGTTTTCATGCAACGCCTCCACCTCCACTGCTGCACGAATCAACACAAGTCACATAGACCTGTGCATAGACCCAACTATCACCACTACTCTGTGCGCTGACGTGTTTTGAACTATCTACGAGCCCATTCTCAAAGCACTTTAAATTTATCATTCGGTTGAACAACAACAGACTAGGTTTTCGTATTTTTAATTAATATTATTCCATTTACGCACATTGTTACGTCATCACGAGAAGAGCGGGATCTATTTATCTCTCATTTGTAAAAAAAAATTTAAGGTCCTTGACCCTTGACACTTTTCTAGTAAGTTTCATTGTCACCTTCCAAATAAATATCTCTTAGTAAAGTCTCAATGATTTCATCTCAACATCCAATTTTGTTTACTTAGTATATTTGCTATAAGACCGGAGTGCCTCCAGAGTACCTAATGAATAATTCTGAGCTTATGAACTTGCAGACTTTGGGATTTGTTGCAGAATAAAGTAATTTCATTTTAGGAGTAAACTTGGAACTGAAATCCGTCGAAGCTACAGATGGGGTACTACTGGAACTCACTCGCTCTGTACACGTTGTAGTGTATTTTTTTATTGTTTGGTTAGAAACGTTAGGATCTTTATTCTTTTATTTCGAAAAACTTACCAACGACTTATAGCTAAATAATGTCTTGCTTAGTCTGTTTCTTGCGAAGGAAAAGTCGAAGAAAAGGCAAATAATCCCTCTTTCCGACATCTGTCATTCTGTCTGTCTGTCTGTCATTGTCGTAATTAACGTAAGTATCAATCATTGGAACGCTTACCTTACTTTCTTCGCAACTTCTTTTAAAAACTCTGCAGAAAAGTTGTTTAATTTGAGTACCAGGCGATTGTTCAAGCGATAAAGTCAGAAAGTACGCACTTCACTTCACGCATTTCACTAAATATTTCAAAAGGTACGTAAACTTACAGTTTTCACAGTTGAAATTACTCCTGAAGGAGTCTGATCGCTCCATCTCCTTGTGGAAACCGATGGAGCTTTGGCTCCTACTGTAGTAGCTGGCTTGTATCGACAATTCTAGCTGACAGCTACAATTGTTCTGTGACTTGTATTGGCATATCAATAAGGCCGTCCCTTTGCTAGCTTGTTTTTCTTTATACCTTTCGTGTTATGTGAGTTCTGTATTGAAGAAGTAGAACACGATATTCATGTACTTACATAAAAAAATAAGTTGGACCAAGCACGCCACCCTCATGCACTCTACATTTCATTTCACCCAAAACTGTCCAGTTACTGATAACCCCCCCACCCTTACACTAACGATAATCGGTAAAGATATTAACTACTAATCTCAATGGAATAAATAGTATTCCTCTCATAGGATGGTTGTCCCTATAGTTGACCACGTACCGGTAGTTGACCACTTGCTACTTAAATTGTCAATAGTAAGAATTCCCGCCACTATCTAGTCTTTTTTATGTTGCCTATTATGTTCTTTCAAATATAACCGACCAACCAAACACGTTGCCGTTGGCATGAGACAAAATATGTAGCCTACACTATCATTTTGCTATCGCTCATCGCTGTCAGTTGCCGTTTGGCCGCCATCACAGTTATGAACGCTCATCAACAGCTAAATCTATTTTCCCCTCACTACCTCGGAAAGCCGTCTTTTATCCTTTGATACAATCGGGTAAAATCGCATTTTATCCACTAGTGGTGAAAGTAATTTGACCTTGGAGTGGAGCGTGTTCAAGTAGCTTTTGACAGATAACAAAACGTAAAACGTTCATAATAATGGTTCGTTCGATATTAATGATCATTAAATAAATGATAAATGGTTTGAGAATTCAATAAAAAATACCAAATTTAGCTTTATTTAACGGTTCTTAAAATTCTATAAGAAACATCTGTTTTTTTAAAATGATGTTGAGTCAAGTTGAGTCGATGCAATTTCAAAACGCATCGTCAGAAATGTCAACACTGTCAATAAAAAAAAATTCACCAGTTTTCTGTCATAATATCGTAAAAAAATAGTGATTCCAGTGATAAAGATTTAATTTTATGAGCTGTTGTTTTGCATGTTGCGCTTTCCTCGCTACAGTGAGGAGAAAATTTTTGTGTTACACACGGGTGCAAATGTATTTTACTTCTCGTGTGTTGAAACACTCGCTACGCTCAGGATTCTATTTTAGAACCACTCGCTTCGCTCGTGGTTCAACTATACGATCCTTTCGCTTGCTTGTGTTTCAATTCCACACTCGCGGGTAAAATACAACTTTGCACCCTTGTATAACAAATAACTATTTATTGTTAATTGGCATATTTTTGAATGCAACTTCATTGTAACTATTGATTTTCGTAAAGAGTAATTGTTTATTTTGTCAACCTTAACATAATTTCAAGTATAACTACTAAATTTCCCAGTTTTTTTACTGGTTAACTTAAGGTGCATGTTTATCTAGGTTTTCCTATAAATTACCAGTTGGTCAACGACTGGCTTTTTGTTTTTTTTTCTCTTTTTCTTTTGTTTTAACTGAGAATTCATAGCTTTGGCATGTATAGTACCAACACTCACGATTTTAAGGTCTAAATCGTGTTGTTTCCTTAAGTTGACCGGTGGTTTGGCTTTGGTACCACATACAAAAAAAGCACCTATTTTTGACCAAGCCTTGGAAAATATGTTTTGTTTGCTTATTTTGTAGAATTAAAAATAAATAACTTCTTCCAGTTTAGTGAAGATGATGTCTTCGAAGCCGTTAAGTAAATAAATATAATCCGGGAAAAAAACAGTAGGTAAACATGCCGCGAATATTTTATTTTGTATATGTTAATAAAAACAGGTACATTGACTAGATTTATGGAAGAAATGCCAGGATGGAAATGGTTTGATAATTTTAAGAAAAGAAATCCAAATACAGCATACTGACATTCAGAAACAATGAACTAAGCAAGAAATAGAGTAACCAAGAAAGGGATCAGAAAATGGCATTCAGATAACTTGTGGATCTCAATTAATCTTAAAAGGCAATACGTTTATTTTGAATAAAATTGATTACATAAAACCAGCCACATTTTTATCCATTTTTGTTATATTTACCTGGTTTTTAAAATTGGTTAACTTTGGGTACAAAACTCAACAACTACTGGGGCGTGCTGGTCAAACTTGGGTACATTCCCATTTTTGGAATTCTAAAAATATTATTAAAAAAAAACGCGAAAGGATGTTTTTCTTCTAATTTCAACTCGTAATTAGACAAGGTAGGTACAATATAAAAAAATAACTAAAAGTGTAAGTATAAACGTTTTTTTGTGACAACATTTTAAAGTCAAAATTTGTCCTTAACTGGTTTGGGACCGGGACATCCACCCTACTCATTACCAGACTGCTTTTATCAAGTTTTTATACCAACATCATTGTCGAAAGCTTCGTATAAAACTCATCGCGTTCTCACTCGACCGCAGTTTCCAGCGGTAACGCTGCTGCCCGGTCCATCCATTACTCCTAACGGAGACAGATCGCTCCATCTCTTTGTGCTGAATATCAGATGGATGCGATGGAGCTTCGGCTTCGACTATAGAGCTGACTTGTTTAACACGGCTAGCTGAGAGCCACTGTAGGCCAGATTTGGAGATACCTAGGTTATAGTTATACTTGGAGGAAATTTAATTGATGTTGTCGATCATTAATAGCAATTATGTCTTGTTCTCGTTTGTCATCTGGTTACGTAGGCCGCCGGGCGTAATTCGATTAAAAGTGGGTGATTGTAATAATTCTTTTTTTCGCTCTGTTTAAAGTTTTGCAATTTTAACTCGTACACCTACTAAATAAATAAAACTTAATTTGGTACTTTGGCAATTTGAATACCTAGTGTTCGCGTTTCAAAACATTTTATTCAATATTTTTATTTTATAAGCGAAGGAATCTAGACTAACTTTTTGTATTATTTATGTTTACGGTCATCCCGTTCGAAATTAATGTTCGAAATCAATTATGTTCTTCGAGCAATTCGCTCGAATAGCATAATTGGATTAGCGCGTTACCACGGTATGGTAAAGGTTTGGGTTCGAACCCCAATTCGATAGGTAATTATTTTTTCTGGTTTATCTGTATATTTACGCACCAGTTTTAAATTTGTGAAAACCAAGAAATCCAACCACAATTTGACAACAAGCTATTAAATACACGGATATCACGCAATAACCGAGCTGAAAACGTTTTTCTTCGCATTCATCAGGCGTCAAATAAATAGCTGCACACAGGTGCTATGGGGATCCGAATGAAATCAGAGCACAAAAAAAGTAATGAAACGGGACACGGGTATGGATATCCAACTGAAAAAATGTATTTATTTCACTATGAAAAATTGTATTTCCTCGAAGTTGTCAATATCAATACAAAAGCTTGAACGAGGATTGCTCGATAACGCGACCGAATATCTGGTCAGTTTTCATTTTAGTTATAATTTATATGTGCATTGTGCAACTGGTATGTACTTACTTAACTCTGTTTCAAAAGTCAGCTACACTTACCTTATTAATGAACTAAAAAACAATTACTTTGCTCACCCGCGACCACTAATGACAAATAGTTATATCTGTGCGGCAAATGTATGTTTCCATGCAACACCTCCACCTCCACTGCTACACGAATCAACACATGCCACACAGACCCAACTATCACCACCACCACTATACTAAACGCTGACGCGTTTCGGCACTCTCCACGAGGCCATTTACGAAGCACAACAACAACCGCTCAACATGCCACCACTTCCACTACTGACATATGTAAACCATGTACTCAACTTAGTTAATGACAAAACCAACGTACCCACTAATATTTTATAAATTCCAAACTACCCTTTTATGTAAGTCCTAAACTACCCTTTTTTAAGAAATGAATTCCAAACTACCCTTTTTATTTTTATTTTTAATCTACGCCAGGGGCCCCGTTATTTTTAACCGAGTACGGTAAAAAGAGAAGTCATGTTCTCATTATTACTATGACACATTATTAAAATTAGAACCAAGTCGTAACAAAGGCGAAGAAACCAAATTAACTTGTTCATTAATAATAGACCCCATGTTGTTGTACCTAATTATTTCCAATTGTTCTAAAACCGATAGCCGCAAACCCTTATCACAATAATGTAAAATTTCGTACGTATCTGAGTCTAACAACGAATGATTCGTTTCTAATAAATGCTTGGCAAAGTTTGATTTCTCTGGATGATCATGCCTATATGACGAGACATGCTCTTTAAATCTAGTATCAAAGCTTCGACCGGTTTGTCCAATGTATACTTGACTACAGTCGCCACAAGTGAGTTTATATACGCCCGACCTGTTCCCTTTATCCACCTTTTCTTTGTTATTACAAAGTCTAGAACGTAAAGAATTAGTAGTCTTAAAGGCAACATTGATGTTATTTGATTTTAAAATATTATAAATCTTGTCAGACAACCGGCCAACATAAGTAATACTAGATCTAAATTTGTTAGTAGGCTGAGATGGCAACGCAGAGTAAAGCATGCTATTCACTATCCGTCCCTGCTTCTTTTGAACCAGACTATTAACCATTGCTGTACTATAACCATTTGTTGTTGCTATCTGATATATAGTATGTAACTCAGAATCATAATGCTCTTTCGAAAGAGGTACAGTTAGTAGTCTATGTACATAACAATGGAAAGCAGCCAGTTTATGCTGCCATGGGTGAGTAGAATTTGCAGGTATGACAGTATCTGTGTACGTAGGCTTACGGTAAATTTGAAACTGGTGCCTATTATTTACTCTTGTAATAGTTAAATCCAGAAAATTTAATGAACGATTTTCCTCTAATTCTCGTTTGAACTTTATTTTTGGATGTTTGTTATTGAGAGCACTAATAAACAAATCTAGCTGCCTCATACTCCCCTTCCAACATAAAATTAAATCATCAACATACCTATAATAATATACTAAATTGCTGTTCCCCACTATATATTGTTTTTCAAAGTTATCCATAAAAACGTCAGCCATTAAAGGACTAAGAGGTGACCCCATTGCTAAACCATCACTCTGCAAATAATATTGACCATTAAATCTGAAATAATTTTGTTTCATGCATAAAGTTACTAATTCTATTAACTCACAAACCTCCCCCGGATGTAAACGCTTCCTTTCTAAGTGACATCTAAGAATATTTAAGGTTTCACTATATGGTACGTTGGTAAACAAACTATCCACATCTAAAGAAAGTAATGTTGAGTTTGGCGGTATATTAATGTCTTTAATTTTATTTACTAAATCTGAACTATTCTTTAAACTATATATTGGCTTAAAAGAAGATTTTTCCCGAATAATGCTATTTAACTTCCTCGCTACTTTATACGCTGGAGCACTCACGTATGAAACAACAGGGCGAACAGGAACACCATCCTTGTGAATTTTAGGTAAACCATATAAAATTGGTGCCTGCGGATTCATAGGAATCACATTGCTCCTCTTTTGTTCGGTGTCAAAGGTAAATGCAGAATTTTTCAGAAGGTTTTTTAGGTCTTTATGAAACGCGGCGGTGGGATCCCTACGTAAATTCAAAAAACCCTCTCCTTGAATGATGTCATTTACTTTATCATTATATTGACCCCTTTCTAAAACAACAATAAAATTGCCTCTTATCGGCCTTAGAAATTACCAAATCATTGTCATGGACCTTTTGCTGAATAGAACGTAATGAATGCAAGTCACCAACATCCGAAATACCCCCAGTAGAAGTTGTATTTTTTAATGAATTAGCAACCAAAACCTTAGTATCAAAGTCACCGCGATTACAAACAATTGCAACCTCAGAATCTACCGCCAAACCCTCCACTAATTTCTGACTAAATTTAGAGGGTAAGTTATATTTCAAACCTTTTTCCAATAACTGCACTTCACCTTCTACAAATTCGACATTAGTGAGATTTTTAACTCGAGGGTAGAAACCGTTACCGTTACTTGACTCACTATTATTGTTGTTCAAAAGAGACTGAGTTCCATTTCGCGTAAGCCTACGCAATTTATTAGTTTGGGTAGCAATTTAAAATTACATCTTAGAGTACTACATTCGGAACTGGTATTTAAATTGCATAATATTGAGTTTGATACTTTGGACCAAAAGGCGAGATATTTTGCTTCGGTGCAGGCACATAAAAAGTATGTTACCCAAACTAATAAATTGCGTAGGCTTACGCGAAATGGAACTCAGTCTCTTTTGAACAACAATAATAGTGAGTCAAGTAACGATAACGGTTTCTACCCTCGAGTTAAAAATCTCACTAATGTCGAATTTGTAGAAGGTGAAGTGCAGTTATTGGAAAAAGGTTTGAAATATAACTTACCCTCTAAATTTAGTCAGAAATTAGTGGAGGGTTTGGCGGTAGATTCTGAGGTTGCGATTGTTTGTAATCGCGGTGACTTTGATACTAAGGTTTTGGTTGCTAATTCATTAAAAAATACAACTTCTACTGGGGGTATTTCGGATGTTGGTGACTTGCATTCATTACGTTCTATTCAGCAAAAGGTCCATGACAATGATTTGGTAATTTCTAAGGCCGATAAGGGCAATTGTATTGTTGTTTTAGAAAGGGGTCAATATAATGATAAAGTAAATGACATCATTCAAGGAGAGGGTTTTTTGAATTTACGTAGGGATCCCACCGCCGCGTTTCATAAAGACCTAAAAAACCTTCTGAAAAATTCTGCATTTACCTTTGACACCGAACAAAAGAGGAGCAATGTGATTCCTATGAATCCGCAGGCACCAATTTATATGGTTTACCTAAAATTCACAAGGATGGTGTTCCTGTTCGCCCTGTTGTTTCATACGTGAGTGCTCCAGCGTATAAAGTAGCGAGGAAGTTAAATAGCATTGTTCGGGAAAAATCTTCTTTTAAGCCAATATATAGTTTAAAGAATAGTTCAGATTTAGTAAATAAAATTAAAGACATTAATATACCGCCAAACTCAACATTACTTTCTTTAGATGTGGATAGTTTGTTTACCAACGTACCATATAGTGAAACCTTAAATATTCTTAGATGTCACTTAGAAAGGAAGCGTTTACATCCGGGGGAGGTTTGTGAGTTAATAGAATTAGTAACTTTATGCATGAAACAAAATTATTTCAGATTTAATGGTCAATATTATTTGCAGAGTGATGGTTTAGCAATGGGGTCACCTCTTAGTCCTTTAATGGCTGACGTTTTTATGGATAACTTTGAAAAACAATATATAGTGGGGAACAGCAATTTAGTATATTATTATAGGTATGTTGATGATTTAATTTTATGTTGGAAGGGGAGTATGAGGCAGCTAGATTTGTTTATTAGTGCTCTCAATAACAAACATCCAAAAATAAAGTTCAAACGAGAATTAGAGGAAAATCGTTCATTAAATTTTCTGGATTTAACTATTACAAGAGTAAATAATAGGCACCAGTTTCAAATTTACCGTAAGCCTACGTACACAGATACTGTCATACCTGCAAATTCTACTCACCCATGGCAGCATAAACTGGCTGCTTTCCATTGTTATGTACATAGACTACTAACTGTACCTCTTTCGAAAGAGCATTATGATTCTGAGTTACATACTATATATCAGATAGCAACAACAAATGGTTATAGTACAGCAATGGTTAATAGTCTGGTTCAAAAGAAGCAGGGACGGATAGTGAATAGCATGCTTTACTCTGCGTTGCCATCTCAGCCTACTAACAAATTTAGATCTAGTATTACTTATGTTGGCCGGTTGTCTGACAAGATTTATAATATTTTAAAATCAAATAACATCAATGTTGCCTTTAAGACTACTAATTCTTTACGTTCTAGACTTTGTAATAACAAAGAAAAGGTGGATAAAGGGAACAGGTCGGGCGTATATAAACTCACTTGTGGCGACTGTAGTCAAGTATACATTGGACAAACCGGTCGAAGCTTTGATACTAGATTTAAAGAGCATGTCTCGTCATATAGGCATGATCATCCAGAGAAATCAAACTTTGCCAAGCATTTATTAGAAACGAATCATTCGTTGTTAGACTCAGATACGTACGAAATTTTACATTATTGTGATAAGGGTTTGCGGCTATCGGTTTTAGAACAATTGGAAATAATTAGGTACAACAACATGGGGTCTATTATTAATGAACAAGTTAATTTGGTTTCTTCGCCTTTGTTACGACTTGGTTCTAATTTTAATAATGTGTCATAGTAATAATGAGAACATGACTTCTCTTTTTACCGTACTCGGTTAAAAATAACGGGGCCCCTGGCGTAGATTAAAAATAAAAATAAAAAGGGTAGTTTGGAATTCATTTCTTAAAAAAGGGTAGTTTAGGACTTACATAAAAGGGTAGTTTGGAATTTATAAAATATTAGTGGGTACGTTGGTTTTGTCATTAACTAAGTTGAGTACATGGTTTACATATGTCAGTAGTGGAAGTGGTGGCATGTTGAGCGGTTGTTGTTGTGCTTCGTAAATGGCCTCGTGGAGAGTGCCGAAACGCGTCAGCGTTTAGTATAGTGGTGGTGGTGATAGTTGGGTCTGTGTGGCATGTGTTGATTCGTGTAGCAGTGGAGGTGGAGGTGTTGCATGGAAACATACATTTGCCGCACAGATATAACTATTTGTCATTAGTGGTCGCGGGTGAGCAAAGTAATTGTTTTTTAGTTCATAAATATGGACCTCCGCAAAGTAACGCCTGATTCAATAAATTACTTACCTTATTGTTTGTAGGGTTCTAAAGCCAATATGGCAAAAAGAAATCCTTATGTTTCGTCATGTCCGTCTGTCTGTCTGTCTGTCCGCGGCATAGCTCAGAGACTATTGGTGCTAGAAAGCTGTTTTTTTTTTAATAGGTATACAAGGTACACATATTAATTAGACCGAAAAAGTGCTAAAAGTGCTGGGATAAAATCTTGAAATTTTTCGGGTTACCTCCCCTACACGTCAAGAGGGAATGATTTTTTTATTTCTCGCCCACCCCATCGTGTGGGGTATCGTTAGGTAGGTCTTTCAAAAATATTGGGGGTGCTCAAAGAACATTTTTTGATAGAGTTATTCGTGTGCGAAATATTTAGCTTTGAAGTGCTCATTTTTGTTGGAGTTAAATGTCCCCCCCTCTACCAGAGAAACTGTTGTATTTGGAAATGTGAAAAAAAAACAGAGCAGTAAGTGCATATAGTGAATTTAAAGGGAAAACTATCAGAGACAGCTTTACAGGTTTGGGAGTAATAGATGATTAACTTATTATGTTTGTCTCATCATCATCATCAGCCTATTTACGTCCCACTGCTGGGCACAGGCCTCCTCTCAGAATGAGAGGGCTTGGGCTATAGTTCCCACGCGGGCGCGGTGCGGATTGGGAACTTCACACACACCATTGAATTGCTTCGCAGGAGTGTGCAGGTTTCCTCACGATGTTTTCCTTCACCGAAAAAGTTCATGATAAATTACAAATGTAATTTCGCACATAAATTCCGAAAATCTCAGAGGTGCGAGCCGGGTTTGAACCCACAACCCTCTGCTTGAGAGGCGATAGGTCAAACCACTAGGCTATCACGGCTTCATTAGGTTTGTCTAAATACCTTTAAATTAGGTAACTATCTATGAGGGAGCTTTTTCGTAATGGCTTAGGAACTCTATCCTGGACGTGTCCCACACGCTCTTGCCCGGTTTTTTTTGGTCACGAACTATTTTTTCAAACGATAACGCAGCTAGACCGATATAGTTAGCACCAGAGAGTTGCTTTTTAACGCCCAACGAAAAAGAGGGGTGTTATAAGTTTGACCTGTGTATGTGTATCTGTCTGTGGCATCCTAGCTCTCAAACGGATAGACCGATTTCGATGCGGTTTTTTTAACCCAAAGCCAGTTTAATAGAGATGGTTCTTAGCTAAGTTGCATTAAAATAAGTTCACCCGTTTTTTCACCGGGTTTTTATCATGTAAACCCACTAAACCCAGAATGGGTAGGTTATTTAGGATATCATTAACAAATTTATCGTGACATCCTACCTACAAAATGACGTGCTTCGGCGAGCTTTTCAAATTTAAATCTAATTCAGTAGCAAGTTACGCCTAAATTGTAACATTATCAAATTTGAGGTTTCTGTGTACCTTGTGCTAAACTCACTACATAGTTATTTGCTGTTAATGAACCACAATTAAATTCAATGTGCTTCCCACGTACTACCTACTCCTATGGTACGTCCAATTATTATTTACTAGCCTGTTACCCGCCACTTCGTCTGCGTAGAATTCGTTTATTATAATTACCGTTATCCCGCGGGAACTATGCAATCAGCCTATTATAGGCATGTGTTATTCTGAGGTAGGTATAGGTTATATTACTGTGTGAAGTTTTAACATGAAACTACCGTGAGATTCAATCATAGTGAAATAAATGGATCACTCTCGTACGAGAGTGATCCATTTATTTCACTACTATACTTCACTATTCTTATTTCACGGGTTTACTTGACTAACATACGTATGTTAGTCGAGTAAAGCCCGACACGTCTCGGACTAATCCGTGGTCCTTCCTCTGGGACCACAAGCTATCGCTACCGAATATTGCTGTTGAATTTGCTATCAGGACGAAAAAAGGACACACATTTCAAGATCCCAGTTTCATTATTATTATGGCATATTGTATTGTTGTGTGCGTGACTTCAACTCTGAGGCCCGAGTACGAATATTCGAATACTATCTGCGTAACGTAATCAAGTATAACTATCGAGAAATTTGTATGACGTTTGGAACCTATACATCTCCTGCTCAATTAAAACGTGCCAGTAAAGTAAAGTGTTCTGGTTTTGCTGTTCTAATAATTACTTTTTACACTTGTTTCTTAAATGCGGTATTTTTTTTTCTCTCTTAATCTTTTAATGACAGAGTGAGGTTTCTTTGTGTAATTTGTCTGTGGTTACGTATTGTAAGAGCTAATGTAACTTGTTTTTAGAAAAAATTACTTTGTGCCAAGTTTCTTGCGGCGCATTCTTCTTGGCAATCATGGTCTTTCCGAAAGCGCTGGTAGACTCAAAAAAAATGACGTGTAAAAGAGCATTCAACTGCCTATTTGCTGAATAAAAATTTGAATTTGAACAGCGCTCGCCGGTGAGCGTATTTGGAACTAAAATTTAGTATGAAGTTTCTCGATTTCCATACGATAATGTAACGTTATACGCAGGATTCGAAAACTTCGTGCTCGGCCTACCTACAGATATGAACTGCGTTGCGAGCGACGAAATATCATTCTGCCGTGACCGCTCTTATAGTCTTGTCATAACATGGAACTAAAACTTAGTATGAAGTGTCTCGATCTCGATACGATAACGTTACGTAAACGCAGGATTCGAATATTCGTACTCGGGCCTCTGGTGCCAGTACCTATAGGTACTATAAGTATATACTTTCCTAGACTTTTTCAATCTCTTCTTGCCAGCCTTATGAATCCATCTAAAACGCCTTTGTATCTACTTAAGGGCCTGCTGTTTCAACCCGTCCCTGCCCAAACATGTCCAACCCCACCGTACCCCAACCTGTTGAGGCTCGCTTCATTGCTGAGCCTTCGTGAATTAATTTACATAGTCGCAAGTGGGTCAGCCAGCCTTTGCGTAATTGTCTAAAGGCAGGAAAGTAGGGACAGTCGAGATCTCGATATCTGTACAGCCCTGCAGCCAACAGTACAAGAATATTAACACCAGTAACATTTATTTTAGTACCTATCTAGGAGGTAGTTCTGTACTTATATTGTAGTAATTCTTCTTGGTTCTTGTTAGTCTTCGAGAAAGGGAAGAGCGGAACATTCCGACACGAGCATGCTATATCTAGTAATCTACAAAATGTAAAAAAAAACAATAAAACTTTTTAGAATTTTTGAATTATTTGCTTCATTCGTATTTTTCACTTACCATGCTACAATATAATATTATGTATACTTAGCTGAGGAAATACACAACCGGGCACATTGCTGAGCATTAGTTAAAGGAATCACAGGAATCGCGGGTCACAGGAACTGAGAACTTTGCGTCACGGTACGTACAATAAAATAAATACAACTTATAAAAAAATTCAAACTCTATCTCTATTTTATTGAAATTTAAAAAAACAGAAAGAAAAATGTTTATTGACACAAAACAACATTTTTCACGATAATATACTATACTTAAGTACTTGTTGTATTTACCCTTTATTTCGCAGAAATAAAAAGAGTATAATCCTGATTTCTAGTCCCTTCTGATTTTATGTCTATTAAAAATGTGTAACAAAAAGACTGCTGTAGATATGGTTCAAAACAAAAATGTTTCAAGTAAACTTCTATTGCTAATGATATTTGACATTCAGTGACTTTGATTTATGACTTATTTTTGAATAGCAGAAAAAATCACAGATGACGTTTATGCTATATACTGTCTATGTTCATCATGACAAGTATACATTGTCAACTTAAGGGGAATACACAGAAAAGTATGGCTGACCCTTACTTCACCATCTTTACAATTGTCAGTTTTATATGACAATTCGAGCTACATTTCTTTGCCAATATAAAGCGCGCTAAAACAAAAGCTCTTCAAGTCAGCAACTGACACCGAATTGTCATTGGAAACGGACACTTGTAACGTTGGTGAATAGGGGCCAGGAATCGATCCCGGACCCTTGCCATTCCGTGTATATTGCGATATATGTAGTAGTGCTTTGCCAAATGCCCCCGTTTCATAAACGTGACAGGTGACAAATGACAACGACAGTTTGGTGTAGGTTACTGGCTTGAAAAGTTTTTGTATTACCAGACTTCATATTAACTTCGAAATGTAGATCGAACTGTCGTTGTCATTTGTCACCTGTCACGTTTATGAAACGGGGCCGTGTCTACTTACCTATTATTAAATTCTGCGACGTTTAAAAGCAATACCTAAATCTAAAGCTTTTGTACTCACCTATAAAAGCTTTGCTACGTTAGAAGGAGGGAGGGGGGTCGCTAATATGTGAGGGGGGGGGGGACACCTGTTGCCCGCTCCATAACTTGGTTACTGTTTCCTCGCAGCTACTCAGTATTAGTGGTCGGGGGGTAGCTATTTTAGACTGGCACGAGACACGAGTAAGTCGAGCTATACAATTTGTAAGTGCAGAGTTAGTTGTGTTACTTAGAACGGTGAGATGTTGTAAATGCATAGGGAAATAAGTACTTAATAATAACAAAAGAGATTTATTAAATAGCTGGTAGGTATGCAGCTTAAATTAGTGTACAATAGCGTTATTTTGACAGCAAAAATGCTTCTAATAACTTTGGGGAGGACCGCAATTAAATAGAGAGATTTCTCTCCAGGTAGATGTTATGCCTGGGGACCGAAGTCCATTGGATGAGAGTTGGAAGTTGTATTTATGCAACCGACTTGAGAAACTTCGTTAGTGCGATGTAGAACTGAAACTGCGAAGGACGTTCGATGACTAGATGGCGCTAGGAGTCGTTAGAAAGTCGTATGTTGGTACTCCTACTGGATGACAGATGGCGCCAGGTCGCCACATAACTATTGAAATGGTAGGCGTCTCAGCTTATGCCCTGGCCACGCAGACCTAAAGGTCTGATGGCAAGCAGACGCTTTTTTCAGTCGCCCCGATTACTTAGAGAAATATGGTTTTCAAGTAAAACTACAGTGAGATCATAGTGAAATAAACGGATCACTCACGTTATGTCAGGCGAGCTTAGCTTGACATGTTTCGGAGTTTGGACTAATCCGTAGTCCTTTTTCCGAGAGCTCACGCTTCGGCGGTAGCTTTTGTTCTTTTCGCTACGGTGAGGGAAATATGTCGGTCTATAGTAGACTAATATACGCGAGTGATCCGTATATTTCACTAAGGTTTTAATATCATTATCAGGATACTCGGGACTTAATCGCGTAAAAAATATATTTGAATTTAAATACGCGACGTTGCGTTCATGGTCTCTAAGGGACTGAAGAGGCGGGTATCAACATTTTTACGCAATATGTTTTTTACGCGATTAAGTTTTAATATTTTAAAATTTTCTCTTACTAGCGGACAACTCAAGTGTGTAGATACAGTTACCGATAAAAACGAGTAGGTAAGTAAAGAAGAAAAGTGAAGTCGTCGCTAACTTTAAACACTATCTATTCCACGGACGTTGATTGAGAAAGCTACAGATTGTACATTTATGGCCTTCGCATGACCTTCGTATGAACTTCAGGCGACCTTTCCACTTCTATTATGAGTTCTGTGCTTCTGGCTTATTCAGGCATTACCCACTACACATAGACAAAGACAAAACACGAAGAATTTGCCCGCTATTACGTGAGGAATTCATCAATCAGCCATAAACTATTCAGACAGCAATGTACAATTTTGGAGCAGGTCGCATCCTTCATAAGGATCCTCGTCACACTGTATTCTTACCTAATAGGGACTACTTTAGCACCTATTATGAAGTACAGGTGCCGTCATATGTATAGCAGTAACTCATGTAGATATGTGGAGCAGTAAAGGTGCTCAAAATATGTGGGCACTCTAACTCCCTTTGCAACAGAATCGTCTTCTTGTTATTGCCGTTAATGGCGGCTTTTAGAGCTCGGCCAGTATCAGTATAGTATTTAATATAATGCAAGCATGTAATTAGTCTGCTGAAGTGGCGTTTGGCTGGCCAGGTATGTCGCAGGAATGATTGACGGTGAAGCAAAAGAGCCCTCAAATAGAGCCCACGGAAAACGTAGTGTGGGGCGTCCTGAGGCGCGACGGACGGGCCGAGGAAGGCAGAGTGTTGTGGCGCGCCATGGAAAAGGCCTATAATAATAATAATAAATATTTTATTGCAGGCAAACTACACCCATACATTTTAATAATAAATTTAGTACAATAGTACTAGGTCATTAAATATTTAGTAGGTACAATAGTACATACTTAGTCACAAAATATTACATACAAACAAACAAACAAGTGTAAATATAAACGGCATGAAAAAAAAATACGAACTTTAAACATTTAAATTTAGTCGTCACTATATGTTTCGATTTTAGTGCGCAGACAGCCAATACCCATATATAGGACTCGTTAGGTCCTGGGACACGGCTTTGAGGATTCTGTTCCGCGAACAACACAGTCGCTCCCAAGAGGAGGCAATATGCATCCGCATTACCGAACTCCCGCCTCCGCGAACATAGTTGAGGCACTGCAGAATCTCGGCAACTCCATCAGAGTACGAAATATATCATTATACTGAACTCTGATGGTGCTATAAGACTTTCTGCAGTGCCTCACCCAGAGCTGGCATGTATAGAACGAGAGGCAATAGGCCTATGTACAGCAGTGGACTGCTGTGGACTGATGATGATGATGTGATATGAAAAGTTGACAATGAAAAAACTCCAGGGCCAAGGACAAGGTCAAACTCCCCCTCCCATGTCGGGTTCTTAGCCATCGGCCAGTGATCTTTCATAAATTCTTGGCTAGGAAATCTTTGACTATGCACCGGCCTAAGAACGGCTCTTTCCCAGCAAGGACGGATCCAGAAGGGAACCGCAGCTCTTGGACACACGAGGAAGTAATCCGACGCGCACCCCTTGGCAACAATGTTATTGCATGTAAATTGTGACAGCGTTTGTGGGCAATAAACGGAGATATTTTAAAAGTATTAGGATCTTGATGTGAGGCGGGTCAACGTTATATCCAAGTCGGGGGAGTTACTGGGACGAGAGTCATGTCATCTTAGCCGTCTCGGTTGGCTACGAATCTGCAATCTCTCTGGTGTACCGGGTGTCTATGCGCTGAGGTGATCACTTACCATTAGTTAACCTACTTATTCGTTTGCTTTGCGTGTCTTTAAGACAAATTAAGTTATGTTTATGAGCAGCAGGGATCACCAACCAATCATGATGCTTTTGCTACTATCGTCGAGCGCCTCGTTTCACAAAAGGAAACCTTGAAAAGCCTAAGAAAACTTTTTTACGGCGTATCCTTTTTCTGATTAAAATGAGAACACAAAGCCGGGTAAACATTACCCCGGTTGACAGGGTAAGCCCGGTGATCGATAGCCTGCCGAATTCCATCGTTTCGTGGATAAATGTTGGTCCAGCTCCTGGTGTTGTGTGAAGTGTTTGAGATAGGTATTTCGGGGAAAGTTTTGGGAGTAGGTACATGCACCTATCTACCTGTTTATATTTAGGTAGAGTTTAATATATCAATATACCACATACATACCGGCAAAATTAGCGGCTACTTGGCAGAGTGGTTGCTCTAGCAGAAGTCTCCAACTTTTGAGTTTTCAACACGAAGAGCTACTTATCATCAGCGCATGCGTCACACGGTCCGGTCGCTCGAAGAGAACTACACAACTGTGCCTCTAGTGTAAGTTCTGACATAAAAAAACGTCTCGAAAGAGGTCGCATTATCGTGTTAACACTGGGCAAATTGGTAGCGCCTTCCACTTCTCAAATCCACTTCAACTCCACTCATGAAATCCACTACAAACTATTACTTTAACGCAAACGCGTTCCAGACGTTTGTTGTGTCGTGAAATTTACACTAAGGGACAAAAATATGTATTAAAGTTTAAGAAAGTGAAACAAATTTAAACGTATCCTCGCCCTTAACGCTCCCAGGTACTCAATTAAATACTCAAACCATGTTACAAGCCAATAATCACGTTAAACATTGAAGCGGTAGGTACCTACGAGACCTGGTAATTAGTAAAGCAACATATTAACAGGTAAATTGAGTTTCCTTCGGAGGTCGAAGTACCGCTACATTACGATGTCAATATACTCGTACATTCCGCAAATTGCTATATATATATATATATGGGGAGATGTAAGCAGTATTAAGCGGTCGATTCTAAAATAGGTAAAATGACTTGCATTAACTGCGTATCATATTTAACTTTGCCGAATCTCACATTTCTTTTTGTGGTTTTCGCTTCACGTAGGTATCTATTGTAGGTACATGACTAGTAACTTTTTTTAAATGAGATTTTAATCTCAAAATATAGAGCACTCAATACAGTTACAAATATTTGTGTACTTAAGTTGTATTTTTTATCACTTTAAGAAATGTGTACACTCTGTGATGTGTTACACGTACGAAAATTATGCTATGTACGTACCTACTCATTAACACTAGTATAATAATCCCTTGCAACCAGAAAAGAAAACGACGTTTTTTAAAATAGTTTTAATTTTTTTGATATTTCTGCTGGTAGTCTAGTACCTACTTATTAAAAATTCTTAGTGCCGTCACGTAGAAACTTTCGCTTTAAAACAGGAGCTTTAACAAATTTTATGAAATTTATCAAAAAAAAACTGGTATTTATCTTAATTTCCCCTGCAATCTCTCAATTAGTGCAGCCAGAGCGTAGCGTTCATCAAGGTCACAAGGTCAGTAAAGGTCAGCTACAAATAGGCCAAGGTCCCTCAAATGCCAGCGCAGAGTTAGGGCTGAAGGACCTCTGTTTGCTTTCAGAATTAATGTACCTCAGGTTAGTAGATTATTAGGTGTTATGTAGGTGGGAATACGTCTGAGGTGGTTCCATTGTCACCAAGTCAGGATCTGATGATGGGATCCCAGGGAAAGCGTGGGCAGCCCTCAAATTTCATAGGCACGTATTACGTGTTTCATATATATTTTTTAGAGCTATTCAAGTTTTTGCGTCTGGTAGTCATCGTATGTTGATGAGCTGGAGATGGAAGGTAGGTACAACTCCTTAACGGTTAGGAGTTGGACGATAGTTCTTTAAATATAAAATAAACATGAAATTGTGAAAATAAAATCTATTAACAATCCTCTAACGCCATAAGTTATATGGCCTAGCACAAATATGAAGTCGGTGCATCATTCAAAGAATATTCCACTCGCACCGTACCCCGACTTCATATTTGTGCTAGGCCATAAAACTCATGGCTTTCATTTCATGTTTTTTTTGAAGGCAGTTTTACCTCTTTGTAAAAAGATTTTTCTTTGCACGTTAAAAAATGGTTATACGTTAATGGAGATCTCTCAATTGCCATTATGCTACCAGGGCAACATATATGTAAAAGGCTTCGTCGCTACAGCTCTGTGTCCAATTTCACGTGAAACCCAGTGAACGGCGTCAATATTGATTGCGGTGGTGGCATAAATCTGTTTCAGGCATTTTCAGGCCGTGCTGCTTCAGTTGAATGAAGCTGTTCCTACTTGGAAAATGCGGATGCTATTTTCTTACTGTGTTTGTGGAAAAACTATTCGAATTGTAATATATGTAAGTATGTTTCTATAGATAAAAACGCTTCGCTTAGCTACTCATAACATACAAAAGTTGCTCGCTAAGCAAAGCCGCTAATCAAACAAGAGAAAAGGGGAAGGACTACGGATTAGTCTGAAGCATGTCTGAGTATACATATACTTTTGAAGGCTGAAACCAATGAATTGCATAAACCCATTGACTTACTAACACCATGGACTTTGGGCACAGATTACTTAGGTATACCTGCTTAGTCTTTTCAAGTAACAATCTGAAGCTTGTCAAAAATGAACACATTGTATTTAAATATTTAATTTAAGACTGTCCAATGTTTTCACATTTACATGAAATTACATCTGTTAGAACAATGGGCATAATTAATAAAAGCTTAACGCTGAAGTTGAATTATGTTCCGATTTCCGATGAACTCCATTTCGATATGTGGAGTATTAAAGTGTATTAAGTCTGTTCCAAGTTTATATTAACTTCGACTGTAAAGTAGATCCATTTTAGGTTTAGATTGGAATGATACTTGATGTTAGCTAGGACTTTTCTGTTATAAAATTTGTATTTACAGGATAATTAACTAGAATCGGTATAGCTTCGTTTTCGATTTAAATTAAGTAATGTTAGGGTATGAAATTCTAAGTAATAGTGTGTTCTCCCAGAGGAAGGACTGCAAATCAATCCGATTCACATAATTTTAAACTCAACTTAAATATCTCATATTATACGTAGTGATCAGTTTTTTTAATATTTAACATGACTGTTGTGCGTGACCTCAACTCTCCTGCCGACCTCTGTATATACATAATTGTAATTAGCAACAACCCTTGATAAAATTTGTCATTAATTAGTAAATTAACCACCAACCACGTACCAAAATGAGGCATCATTAATTTATTGCGTAATCTATCAATTTGTGTCGATACTGCGGTGTGACGCAACCACAACAATGCCGGTGTGGTGACACCGTTATGTAAATAAACAAGTTCAGTCGACCTCGTGTTATGAAATGGATGAATTATTTTGAACGAAGCTTATGTATTACACGTACTATATATACATTTACATTTTAGGGTTCCGCAGTCAACTACGACTCCTTTATAATTTGCGGTATAGCTCAGACTACTACTCGGCTGCTAGAATGCCGTACTTTGGCATGGATGCCGACAAAGTGGTGGATTAAAATGTTGAAAAAAAAGTGGAGATGACTGTTTTCTCGCGTACTCCTTGGTGTGGGGTTTCGTTAGATAGCTCTTTCAAAAATATCGGGGGTGTTTGAAGGCCATTTCTCGATTCAGGGATTCGTTTGCGAAATATTTAGCTTTAAAGTGCTAAATTTTGTTAGAGTCCAGTGTCCCCCCCTCCCCCTAACAGCGAAGCCGTTGTACTTGGAAATGTAAAAAAACCTCTCCGACCTGATGGAAAGGTGGCTAACTGGTTCAGTAACAGCATAGCCTAGCCTTACAGTGGGCCTCATAAGAAGGCTAAAGGTGGCTAACTGGTTCAGTAACAGCATAGCCTAGCCTTACAGTGGGCCTCATAAGAAGGCTAAAGGTGGCTAACTGGTTCAGTAACAGCATAGCCTAGCCTTACAGTGGGCCTCATAAGAAGGCTAAAGGTGGCTAACTGGTTCAGTAACAGCATAGCCTAGCCTTACAGTGGGCCTCATAAGAAGGCTAAAGGTGGCTAACTGGTTCAGTAACAGCATAGCCTAGCCTTACAGTGGGCCTCATAAGAAGGCTAAAGGTGGCTAACTGGTTCAGTAACAGCATAGCCTAGCCTTACAGTGGGCCTCATAAGAAGGCTAAAGGTCTGTCAAAGGGCAATAGAAAGAGCTATGCTTGGAGTATTCTTGGAGTAGAAATGAAGAGATCCGAAGAAGAACTAAAGTCACCGATGTAGCTCAGCAAATCGCACACCTTAAGGCGCTTCCCTGACCCAGACGCTGAAATGGCTGCTTTTAGAGCCTTTCTGTAAATTATTTAAACGATAAAACAAAATATATAAATACGTTAAGTCTTACATCTTAACTTGTTTTTCTATGTTTCATATATTTTTTTTTCCTATTTAATACTTATGATGGATCACAAGTAAGTCAAGTTGCAATTCATATTCTGTTACTATATCATAAGCATAATTTACTTTGACTTGTGACATACACCAAAAAGAATTTAATAGGCTAGGATTTCTATTACATTATTAAAACACCTTTTTATAATCATCATCATCATCACTATCATCATCATCGGCCTATTTACGTCCCACTGCTGGCCACCAGGCTTTTATTTCGAATATTTTAAATTTTGTAAATAAGTAATTTACGTAATCGGTGCGAATTTAAAAAAGAAAACGGTTTTTCGAAAAGACGCGTTATTTGTAATAACACTGTGTAAAATGAATTTAGACCGGTATTTAATAGATATCGTCACTAAAACGAAGTTGTTTAGTAGAAGTGAGGTGGGGTGAGGAAGGCGCGAAGCGTTCAAGGTCATCCTCTCAGGGAAGCGTCTTAAGTGACAGTGAGCGGGATACATTGCTCGCAGAACTGATGGCCGTTGAGACCGAAAGGTTCTAGAGTGGCGACCGCGAGTAAGGCGAATTGTTAGGAGGCCTCTCACAAGGTGAACCTGGTAAAGATCGTGGGAAGCCCTACGCCAGCCAGCACAAAACCGATCGTCATGTAGATCCTTGGGGAAGGCCTATATCCAGCAGTGGACGTCTTCCGGCTCATATGATGAACAGTCTTGAATTGATTCTGTCTGGAAATGCGGACGTACGTGGTCTACATGTTAGAATACTTCTGGCTTTTTAAAAGAATGTGTCAGGGAAAATGCTTTTATTTATACACTTTTAAGCTCAGAACTAGGCAAGCACCCGACACCCGACCGCCCCTAGCTTTCTCCAAACTCGACGAGCTATTCACTCTCTTCCAATTACGCATTGTTACCAAACTTGTCTCCAATTTGAGGGTCGCATAAGTTAGCTATTGAATATCGATGTGGTGTTAATTTGATTGGGGTCGGCTTATAGTGGAGGGGGCAATATTGATTCGAAACGTTATGATTGTCAATAATGATATTTAACGAGATAGTGAAATAAAAACAGATCACTGACGTACATACGTCGACTTTATCCCAACATGTTTTGGACTAATTCGTAGTTCTTCCCCTGGGAGCGCACGACCCAGCGAGCGGCAGCGAGACGCACATTACGCGCCGCGGCTCTGCTCGCGCTACTACTATAGGCGCAGCTGACATTGGCTCACAACTATCCTCGTTTTCATCGTCATTTTTATTATTGTTAAATGCATGGTAGCACACTACACTGATCACTCACCGTTGACGCAGTACCTATTTAGCAGTCTTCCAACTTAGGGGGAACCGACCATCCACTATCACGGTTAAAAATTACATTTTCAAACCGCCTTAATAAAACATAAAATAACCCTCTAAATCCATGAGTTTTATGGCCTAGCATAAATATGAAGCCAGTGCTTCGTTCAATAGTACAAAAAAGACCGTATTTTTTAATCTCATCGGTGACTAAAATTCTCTGGCCTATGATATCAAATACGAATGCTCCGTGCTCCCAACCACTTAAACGAGATCACTGAGTGACTTCTTGATCACTGGCAGTGACAGCTAACCTCAATCTACTATGTTAACGCAAGTCAGCTGCTTGTTAGTGGACGGGTACCACATTAAAAAATAAGGCTTTTGGCAAATAGTGTCATGTCATGGATGAGAATTTAGTCACCAAGTGAGATTCAAAAACCGACCCCCAGAATAGTTCGTTTTATTCATAAAATACATATACCTTGATGGGCTGGCTAAGGGTAAGAATCATATTGTCTCAATAATCCGCGCCACAAGCATGCGCATTCGCAGTACCCGGCACAAATTCAAACCAATTGCCAAATTATTCGGCTTCGGCGACGAAGCAGCCTTACCACATCATTACCATCATCAGTGCCCTAAGCACGACTTGTCGAATCCTGCGTTACGTTACGGTTATCGTATCGAGATCGAGAAATCTCATACTAAATTTTAGTTCCAAATACGCTCACGGGCGGGAGCTGTTCTAAACGTCATACAAACTCGTTAAAGTTTACTATTCGATTTTACGTGACGCTGGATTCGACAAGTCGTGCTTAGGGCACAGTAGCTATAGTAACAGTCCACTACATATACCTTTTATATTTTACATACTGTTAAAATTTTCTAAGTAATACATATATTATAATTAGACAAGTGGCAAGCGCTAAAAAAAATACATGTACCATTATGACCTATCATCGACTCCTTTACATTTTCTATTAAATAAATGTGAAAATCGAGAAGCAAGCGTTTTGCATGAAGACAGAAGATTAATGAGCAACCGATGAGTTTCGCAAAGGTAAGCGAAAATACTTAAGACCTGAATAGCTAGTAAATAGGCACTCTATCTTTAGGTAATTATTATAAAAGACCCACTTTTAAACCTTGCTCGCTGGAGCTGGCTGGTTGTTTGCTTATAATATTTATTTATTACAATGAATATTACAACCATTCCGGTGGGATATAGCAATATTTTACATTACATGCATATTACGGTAACGAGTTGTACTTATAATTAATATTACAACCATTCCGGTGGGATATAGCAATATTTTACATTACATGCATATTACGGTAACGAGTTGTACTGATAATTAATATTACAACCATTCCGGTGGGATATAGCAATATTTTACATTACATGCATATTACGGTAACGAGTTGTACTTATAATTAATATTACAACCATTCCGGTGGGATATAGCAATATTTTACATTACATGCATATTACGGTAACGAGTTGTACTTATAATTAATATTACAACCATTCCGGTGGGATATAGCAATATTTTACATTACATGCATATTACGGTAACGAGTTATACTTATAATTTATGAGATCTGAATTTAAGTAACTACTTAGTCTAAGTGAAATACTTAATAATAGAAATACTACGATTACTAGTTTTTCGCCTTTAAATAATTTATTTACTTACGAACCCAGTTTTTTAAGGAAAGTAATAAATGGACTTGCCGGCGGAAGTGCATCGATAACAACTGATAAACATCGAAGGTCAACTGGAAAGGTTCCCTTTGAGGGATAAGTTTGCCTTTGACAATGTGTGCTGTCTTGCAATTTGTTAATTTCCTGTTTTATGCAATAAGCCATCAGGTGACCCACTTGGTCGTTTGCTTCCCTCTTTCAAGATACCTCGTGAGGCCCCACGTCAGATTTCGATTGTTCCAATTTAAACTTAATGTCGTTAAAGAAAAGTTATAATTCATTTTGACATTTCTTCTAAATTTAGAACATTTGGTCACAGGTTTGTATTTAGTTAGATATTTGGGGTTTTTGTATGTTTGTTACTTAGTCACACAAAAAAGCCTGGATGGATTTGGATTTGGATCAAATCCATCCAGGCAACAGCTAGTATTCTCATATAAACTTACATAAGTATACATAAATACTGAAGGTTTATGAATACTCAGTGTATTCAGTTAGGTATACAGGTCTTGCTTCCGGTCGTTGAACCTTTATAAAGCCGAGTCTAGACAAAACGGCACAAAACTAATATGAAGCCAAGCATAACTACGGGAATTTCCTTTTTACAGGCGAGACATGTCAAGTTATGAAAGCTTAAATATATTATTTTACAGTCACTATTGTTACTTTTTTTTTTTTTTTATAATTGAAATAAAATTTTATTTACATAATAAAAGTTGAAACAGTGCATAGCAAATGGGACTAACACTACCTACAAAGTAAATTAAAATATTAAAACTAACTTAAAAAATTAAAAATTAAATACCTACCAAACCTGGACCTCTTTTTTAAATTTAACTTGCACTTTTCATAATTATGTACAGTTCGCACACGAGCTCCCACATGTCAAAAACCGGCCAAGTGCGAGTAGGACTCGCGCACGAGGGTTCCGTAGAAAGATTTTAATGCTTTTCCCCAGTGTTTTAAGAAGTCCAGTGTTAGCAGAGCCCTGCTCTTAAGCAAAATGTGGGGTAAGTGTGGGGTTAACTTATACTGGTCTGCGAAATCTACAGACAGATATAAAAAATTAAGATTTTGAGACTTTTCGGAGTGGTTGTGCTATAAGAGCTACCTTCATACCAAATTTCAAGTTTCTAGGACATCTGGAAGTACCCTTTAGGTTTTTGGAAATCGGCAATTTGTATGGAAATGGCCTTTATAATTACTGTATCTTTTGATTGCGTTTTTGATTTTGATATTTGATTTTTTGAAATTGAAATTGAAATTATTTATTTCGCAAGAACATACACAGGTGTTATAAATATATACATGTCAAAAAAAATTAGGTATGCTCTGCCACAATTTGGCGTGCAAAATCTTAATGTAACTTAAAAGTAACGTCTTATTCATACAATTTATCAAAATATTCATTCAAATTATAAAATGGTCGATTAATCAAGTAGGATTTAAATTTTCTAGTAAAATCACTAATATTATTACATTTTCTTATGTCCTCATTTAGATAATTATAAATTTTTATGCCATTATATTCGGACTCCTTTTAAAATGTACAAAATTGTTAGATTCTGGTAGCAGAAAGTCAAAATCATGTCTACACAATCTACGTGGTCTATTGTTACTGTTGCATTTAAAACTGGACTTATTTTTATAACCAAAAAAAATTCACAGCCCCAAGTGATCGCAGGCTTGAGTATTTGATATTAATTTCAGCATGCTATCTCTACGCGTTCCAGAGAAAAAGGGTCTTGACAGACAGACAGACAGACAGACAGACAGACAGACGGACAACAAAGTGATCCTATAAGGGTTCCGTTTTTTACTTTTGAGGTACGGAACCCAAAAAACCGTGCAAGATCATGTCGGACCATGCCTAGTGTAGGGTTCCGTAACCGTTACTATAAAGAATTACAGTACCGATGAAAAGGGCGTATCTTCATGGCGCTTACTTCTTTTCGGCAATAACTCAAAAACGGTAAATCCGAACACGTTGAAAGCTTATCCTTTGTAATTTTTCATATTCTTTGGACCTACAAGATAAAGGGAGGGGGGGGGGGCACATAAGGGTTCCATTTTTGCCATTTTCGCTGCAGAATCCTAAAACACCGCATGAAAGTTCACGTTTGTACGTTAAGTAACCATAATTGTAATCATACAGTGCCCTAAGCACGACTTGTCGAATCCTGCGTTACGTTACGGTTATCGTATCGAGACCGAGAAATCTCATACTAAATTTTAGTTCCAAATACGCTCACGGGCGGGCGCTGTTCCAAACGTCATACAAACTCGTCATAGTTTACTATTCGATTTTACGTGACGCAGGATTCGACAAGTCGTGCTCAGGGCACTGATACTGTATTATTCGAGAAAGCCTGCGATACTTTAGAAGTGGCAGTTGTAATCTCTCTAAGTGGTTTAGAACTAGTTACACTTGGCTTTCATCACGAAGAGAGTTCTAGTTTTTGCTACTAACCTAAGTAAGTAATGTTATACACGTATCTAGTAATATTTTGTTACTTTTATTATCTCGACGTAGTTACCTATTTAAATACAGAGATTTATGTTTTTTTTTTTATTAAATTCGGCGCAAAGGAATTTCCCTCAGACTTATGTTTAAACTATTGCCAGCACCTATTTCTAAATTCAAATTCAAATTCAAAATTTTATTCAGCAAATAGGCAGTTGAATGCTCTTTTACACGTCATTTTTTTGAGTCTACCAGCGCTTTCGGAAAGACCATGATTGCCAAGAAGAATGCGCCGCAAGAAACTTGGCACAGAAGTAGGTAGGTGCTTACTCTACCTACACATTTTTTTTTTACACTCTCGCTGTCAATAAAATATACCCATAATAGAACTTCTATTGTGTCTGGTTTACGAAAGTACCTATTAACAATACACTCTTTTTCTTTCGGCAGTCGTGTAAAAATATGTCCCAAGACTTAATTCAAATTCTCTCATGTACTCTACCGCCAGAACTAGTCATAGCCGACAAAATGTTTTGTAAAAGGCACTATTAATCTTCCCTTTGTGTCCGGGGTCACCTGCCGGGACACAATGGCGGGGAAATGTGCACGAAAGAGGCGGGGAAATGTGTAAGTTCTGTGTGGAATTTCTAATAATAATTGGGTGAGGACAGACATACCTCTATATAGCGTACTAGCTTTTGCCCCGCGGCTTTGCCCCCGTGAAATATTTAAAAATGAGCTAGTTCCCTATCCCGTGGGAATTTCGCAAAATCCCTTCTTAGTGCACCTCTAGGATACTCAAGGATGTTTGCCCAATTTCAAGTCTCTAGGTCCAGTGGTTTAGACTGTGCGTTGTCTGTCAGTCAGTCAGTCAGTAAGTCAGAATTGTTTTTAACCGACTTCAAAAAAAGGAGAAGGTTCTCAATTGGTCGGAATAATTTTAATTTTTTTATTTATGTACGAGGGGCGGCTGATAAGTAATCTCCTTGGTCAGAAATATATACAAAAAGAATGCTGGCTGGTATGGATTTATATTCGTTTGTTATTCTATTTTCAAAATGTATTACATTCATTTGTGTATTGCATCACGTTTATTTGTCTCCTACAATTGTTTCAAACATGTCGGTAGAAAAAGTGAAAATGGATAAAATCGAGCAGCGTGCGGTGATTAAGTTTTTGACTAAAGAAGGGAATACGCCTTCGGAGATCAGACAGCGTATGTTACGTGTGTTTGGCAGTTCGTGTTCTTCCGAATTTGTTATAAAGTTTTGGTCAAAGCAGTTTAAGTTAGGTCGTGAGAGCCTGGAAGATGATCCTCGTAGCGGAAGACCAGTTTCGGCCGTCACCGATGAAAATGTAGCCAGGGTGAAAAAAAAAATATTAGAGGACCGACGAGTGAAGCAGTGGGAGATAGCTAGAGATGTGGGCGTCAGTAAAGAGCGAGACAATGAAATAATTCATGAGCATTTGAACATGTCCAAGGTTAGTGCATGTTGGGTCCCCAGAATGTTGACTGCATTTGACATGGTGAGGCGTGTCAAATGTTGCGAAGAGTTTTTGGACATGAGTCGAGGGAAAGAGGAAGAAATAATTTCTAGAATTGTAACATGTGATGAGACTTGGATTCGACAATGGGACCCGGAAAATAAGCAAGAGTCGTTGCAGTGGAAATTTAAGGATGAGAAGCCGCCTCGGAAATTCAAGGTCTGTCCATCGGCAGGTAAACTTATGGCTACAATCTTTTGGGACACAGATGGGATTTTGCTCATAGATTATTTACCGAAGAAAACTACAATGAATGCTGATTATTACTTAAACTTACTATATCAACTAAGAGAGACAATAAAAGAAAAACGGCGAGGTAAACTAAGCAAAGGAATTCTGATTTTGCACGATAACGCACCAGTGCATACTGCCCGCACAACTAAGCTAGCAATTAAAGACAATGGCTTCGAAACCATTGACCACCCCCCTTATAGTCCAGATTTAGCCCCCTGTGACTATTTTCTATTTAGACCTCTCAAGAAAGACCTCAGGGGACGAAGGTTTATGACCGATGACGAAATGAAGGCTGCGGTTACTGACTTTTTTGACGACAAACCGAAAGATTTTTATTTTTATGGTTTCAATTCAATATTTGAAAAATTTTATAAGTGCATTTTACTAGCAGGGGACTATATAGAAAAAAAAAATTAGCCACGACAGTCTTTTGTTTTATTGTTAGGTAGATTACTTTTCAGCCGCCCCTCGTAGTTTATTGCATATTATGTTGTTGTACAAGATCTTAATAATTAAAATGTTCAGAACATAAACCCTGATAGGGCACAGCAATTTTGAATTAATTGAATTAATTACAAAGATAAAATACAGTATTCAACCGATACGATGAGTTATATTAATAGCCCCAATAATAAACCCATTTTACATCCTCGCTTAAAAATACTTTTTAAAATACTCTTTAAATAAAAAACTTAGACCTCACTTATTGCTACAATTTGGACTATTTTCTTAATTGACAAAATCCAATGTAGGGAGGCAATTTCATCATCATCATCACCAGCCTTGTCTTACATCCCACTGCTGGGCACAGGCCTCTCAGGATGACAGGGCTTGGGCTATAGATCCTACGCTATGACGTCTTATTTTTGAGTTTTGAGTGCTTACATAATTTAATACAACCGATCTTTTTGACAATTAAATAAAAAAGTTGCTGATTTGACAAACCCTCATAAGAGGTCTGTGCCCAGCAGTGGGACGTTATTGGGCTGATGATGATGATGACATCTGGGTCACGTGTTGCGCCATGACAGATATCAGCTGCTGCAACTAATATTGATGGGCAAAATACAGGGGAAACGGCGTCCTCGAAGGCGTAAGAAATCATGACTGAGGAATACTAGGGAGTGGACCGGGATCAGCAGTGCGGAGCAACTGTTCCGGATGGCTCAAGACAGGGGGAAATTTTCGGAGCTAACGGCCAATCTCCAGTAATGGAGTGGCACTTTAAGAAGAAGAATGATGATGAATTGACAATCTTGCAGTGCAGCATCCCCATTCTACTGGGTGTTTTAATTTTCAAATCAACACCGGGCACTTTAACCATTCCATCAGATTCTGGCTCTCGTTGGGAATCCCAAACAATCTTTGTTTACGATTTGTCTGAACTGTTTATTCCAAGTCCAAGTTAAATGAACAACTGTTGAAACAGACTTTCAACTAGCTTTCACGTTGCAGCATCATGCTTCAGAGTTGCAATGAACAGCACAACGAAGCTAGCAATTAAAGACAATGGCTTGGAAACCATTGACCACCCCCCTTATAGTCCAGATTTAGCCCCCTGTGACTACTTTCTGTTTAGACTTCTCAAGAAAGACCTCAGAGGACGAAGGTTTATGACCGATGACGAAATGAAGACTGCGGTTACTGACTTTTTTGACGACAAACCGAAAATTTAATAAGTGCATTTTACTAGCAGGGGACTATATAGAAAAATAAAAAAAAATTAGCCACGACAGTCTTTTGTTTCATTTACTGTTGTTAGATTACTTTTCAGCCGCCCCTCGTATGTTCCCCGATTACTCGAAGACGGCTGGACCGATTTCAAAAATTCTTTTTTTGTTTGAAAGAGTATACTTTCTAGTTGGTCTCATTGTCACCAAGTCAGGATCTGATGATGGGATCCCAGGGACATCGAGGGCAACCCTCAAATTTTATAGGGACGTATCATGTGTTTCATATATTTTCGAAAGCTATTCAAGTACTTGCGTCTGGTAGTCATCATCTCGTGTTGATGAGGTGATGATGGAAGGTACAGCTCCTTAACGGTTATGAGTTGGAGGATAATATTTTAAATATTAACGTAAATAAAAATTGGGAAATAAAAAGTCGTTGCTTATTCCAAGAATATTCCGCTAGCACCGCACTGACTTCATATTTCTGCTAGGCCATAAAACTCGTGGCTTTTTGGGGATTATTTTATGTTTTTTTTCTGAGGTTTTTTTTATAGGTATAGATGGACGGGACCTTCGGTATGTATTTCGTTTCTGTTGCCGAATTTGGGGTAGAAAAATTAGTGCCAGCGATATGAGCCGCGCGCACGCACGGGTTCCGACGGACGGCCGTGCGCCGCTCCCCGCCGGCGTGCTCGCAACACCGTTCCCATTTCAAAAATCCTGATATTTATAATACAATATTAATGGTTAAAAAGGATTCGATTTTCGGTACCAATTTTTATGTATAATATTATAATATAAAGGAATCTATTTATAAAAATAATGCTGCGTCAGCATCCAAAATAAATGAAATAACTTTAACAATGTGCACATTAAATATCCACAGGTACCAGGGCAGCATGGATATTTAGGAGCACTCCTGAGTAGGGTACGGTAAGTGCCACTATTGTATGGACTTAAATTAGCTGTCACGTACAATACGGCCTATCAGCGCGGTACCCTCGCAATTTCTGGGAGCCTGGTATACGTGTCAACGACCGACAGGATGAAAGTTATTGCTAAATTAGGTGTTCAGTTTGTTACGTGGATAAAATGTACAACTAAATTTTGTTTAGAAGAGTGATTTAATTTTTAACATGAAAACACCGCGAGACTCAATCAATATAAATGGATCACATAAGTTATGTCGTTTCGCTATCGCCGAAACGTGTGCTCCCAGAGGAAGGACTACGGATTAGTTCGAAACAGGTCGGGCTATACTATACTCGACTGACATACGTGAGTGATCCGTTTATTTCGGTATGATTGGTGATTCATTCTCACATCATTTTCACAGTAGTTTCATGCTAAAAATGCAGCGTAATGTGTACAGCGTAACGCTGTCGAGTTTGATGACTTTTGGAACAGCGCCCGCCCGTGAGCGTATTTGGAACTAAAATATAGTAAGAGGTTTCTCGTTCCCGATACGATAACCGTAACGTTACGCAGTATTCGTAAAGTCGTGCTCGACCCTCTGTTCCAAATGTCATACAAATTTTTCACTACTCGATTACGTTACTCAAACGTTACTACTCAATTACGTTACTCAAACGTTACTACTCGATTACGTTACGCAGTATTCAAATATTTGTACCTACTCGGGCCTCAGACAATAAAAATACCTACATCAAGTAAACCCCGTGGTCTCGTAAACTTGTTTATTGAAAAACAATCAGCAACTTTTTATTCAGCAAACTTAGGTTGCGTCAACAATCGAACGAAACGCCCGCGAATGACTTACTTATCGGATTTACACTAACTTGTTTACTTGACTTCTCGTAAACTTGTTTAGTTCTCGCAGATTACAATATTCTCCAAAGTGACTTTTACTTGGTAAATCGTAGTGCCGGACCTTGTGCGAGGTCCGTCCGGAGGGTCGAGCACGACTTTGCGAATGCTGCGTCACGTAAAATCGAATAGTAAACGCTGTCGAGTTTGTATGACGTTTGGAATAGCGCCCGCCCGTGAGCGTATTTGGAACTAAAATTTAGTATGAGGTTTCTCGATCTCGATACGATAACCGTAACGTTACGCAGCATTCGTAAAGTCGTACTCGACCCTAAGATCGCTATCACAATCTTTCCTCGCTAATACTGCCGCAGTCGTGAGGGAATTAAATTTTCATTTCTAGATTTTAACTTTAATTTTGACGCTTAAAAAAATAAATAAATAAATATCATGGGACAATTTGACACCAATTGACCTAGTCCCAAACTAGGCAAAGCCTGTACTATGGGTACCAGACAACGGATAAACATACTTATATAGATAAATACATACTTATATACATATTAAACACCCAAGACCCGAGAACAAACATTCATATTCATCATACAAACATCTGCCCCGACCGGGATTTGAACCCGGGACCTCAAGCTTCATAGTCAGGGTCTCTAACCACTAGGCTATTCTGCCGTATATAAATATGATAGTCCAAGTTAACATTTGATATATTTTTTACTATTATACGCGTGCTGCCTAAATGTTTCCATGCTTATACTAAAACAGAGGCCCGAGTTCGAACCTTTAACTCCTGCGTAACGTAATCGAGTAGTAACGTCATCGAGAAATCTGTAAGACGTCTGGAACAGCGGCCGCCCGTGAGCGTATTTGGAACTAAAATTTAGTATGAAGTTTCTCGATTTATGTAACGTTACGCAGGATTCTAAAACTTCGTGCTCGGCTTACAGCACCCCTTTATCGTAGCATAACGCGTAGCGTAGCGTCGGGTAGGACTTGAAGTAGTGTGCGTAGCACGTAGCGGTGACCACGCACTATAGTAGTTTATGCAACTGCTACATAATGAGGGTCCTTAAAACACGAGTGTTTTTATGAAACGAGGCGAAGCTGAGTTTCATAATAGGATCACACGAGTGTTTTAAGGCCTAATTATGTACAGTTGCATACATTACTTTATCTACACACATATTATAAGTACTCTAAGATGGGTTCAGAAGCCGAAGGTATATATCATACCCATATCTGTCACGAATTTGACTGTTTTTTTTTTAAATCATAGACAAACGTACCGAGCTGACGTTTCGTGAACTGTATTTTTTTGTAAAAAAAAAAACAAAAAAATGTCACATTATTATTTATACATGTCGGACTGAACTCGACTTATATACGTGAGTGATCCGTTTTATTTCACTATGATTGTAAATTACGTTGGTTGTCAAATTCGGTACATCGAATTCGATATCGAAAAGTCATTACGACATCGAATTCGATGTCGTAATGACTATTACTTTACTGCTGGTGGTGGTGGTGGTGCTGGGGCTGGCGCTGTGGCGAGAAGGCGACGATGTACTGCAATGCTGGTCATTTTCTACGGTTTCTGGACGCATTATAGAGGACTTATGATATGTGTGTAGATAAAAGCGTGTTTCACAGTTTCACTTTCTTTAACACCCGACACCAAAAAAGGGATGTTATTAATTTAACTTGTGCATCTGTGTATGTGTCCCAAACAGTGGAACCGATTTATATATGTCTTTTTAAAATCGGTCAGAAGTTTTTGACATATTGAACTTTGAAATGAATATGTAATGCGTTGCGCATATGATTGTTTGATTCCTGTGTGTCAGAGTTCTAGTCTCTGATTTAGTCGGCATGGAACTAGGTTAGTGTCTTAGTCTAACTCCTTCGCTTTTAGATCCCGCTGTATGCATTTACTTAGGATTTACGTACTCGTAATATCTTATCTTTAAATTCTACTTTGGAATATTATTAAGTCATTTTTGGAGAAAGCGTTGGTATGTCGGTAGGAAGGGTTTAGCGTCGCAAATAAAAACTGGCATTTAGAAAGGCAACACCACTTTGCCCTTTACCTTGCCTAGAAGCGACCTAAGTTTCCATTTCATTTCTAGGGTTCCGTACATAAAAAAAACCGTCCAAGTGCAAGTCGAAGCTACCTTCATACTAAATTTCAAGTTTTTAGGACAACTTGAAGTACCCTTTAGGTTTTCAAAATACGGCAATTTGTATGGAAACGACTTTTTTAATGACTGAATCTTTTGATTGCGTTGACATAGATGCTTGCTTTTTTCACAGCTTCAAGGGACCGCAGGTTTAAGTATTTGTTTGGTTGTAGTATAGGATCAGTTCGTTGTGCGTCTGTCTGTTTGTCTATCTATCAATCACAAATGAATAAAAAACCATAAGAAATACAAGAAGAAAGAAGTCACAGTTTAAGGAAAAAACGTCGTAAGACCGCTACGGCACCCTAGGAGGTGAGCGAGTTCGACTCGCATTTCGCCGGTTTTGATAAATTTGAAACATGATATAAGCCCAAATTAATGAGCATTTTAAGTGTTAGACAAGCGGTCACTTCCAAAAAGTCAGTTTAATATAAAAAAAAAACACATTTTCTTTCACGTTTCCATAACAGCATTTACTCTTCAAAGCTACCTTGATTTTACGGCGTCAAAAAACACGCTAGTTATAAGGTTATAACTTAACTAGCTCCAAGGTACAATTTTCATCTCAGCATTTTCCGTACATTTTAAAAGCAACTTTCCCGCTACGGAGTAGAGTTGCATTCCATTTGGGAAGCGTTTAGTTCCACAAAGGTAACCTGTTGCTGTAATGCGTTTAGGAGTATCTCGTTTACATAATTCTGGAAGATGAGACAACCTTCGCGCTGGTTCTGGTCGCCTGGTCCTTTTTACGGTTATGCACCGGGCTTCGGGTTATTTTTAACCCCCGATGAAAAAAGAGGGGTGTTATAAGTTTGACCAGCAGGCCGAGCACGAAGTTTACGAATCCTGCGTAACGTCACGTTATCGTATCGAAATCGAGAAATCTCATACTAAATTTTAGTTCCAAATACGCTCAAGGGCGGGCACATTTCCAAACGTTATACAAATTTCTCGATAACGTTTACTAGGTATTCGATTACGTGACGCATGTTTCGAATGTTCGTACTCGGGCCTCTGTGAATGGTTGTATAGACATAGTAGAAAAACTTTCCCACGGGCCAGGCAAAAATCAATCTTAAGACAATGTCATAAACATTTTGACGGGGAAAGCTTTTCACACCTTAACTATAATTATATCTGTGATATAATTGTATCTGTGTATATGTCTGTGGCATCGTAGCTCCTAAACAGATGAACGTATTCGGATGCGGCTTTTCTTATCGAAAGCTAGTTCAACCGAAACGGATCTTAGCTAAGTTTCATAAAAAATAGGTTCAGCCGTTTTTGAAATGGACTTAGTTTTCAAAATGACGGGACCGTTCCAACTTTTTTAGCTGTAGTTATGTTTCCTTTGTCTAAACTTTGCGCATTGTATCACTACAACCTGTTTAAACTAAGTAATACTAAATTGGATATCTCCGCAGTTCCAGTCAGGATAACAAGATGTTAGGAGTTATGAAAGCGAGTAGTTTGGAACTCCGGCTCAACTCGGTCTATCAAATTTTGCATGGAACAAGTAAGTCTGTTTAGCTTTTAGAGAAACAGTAAGAACGTAAATTTCAGTGCTAACAGAAATCTTCTCATTGCTAACCTTCATAAAGAGGCCGAGGTCAGAACATTAAAAACTTAATTCGAACTCTACCGAGACGTTTAAGTTATATATTGATTTAAACTTTCGCGATTTTCACACATTATCATGATACTCGGGACTTAATCTGGTAAAAAAAACATATATTTAAAATTTGAATCCCTTCGAGACCATTGACATATTTATTTATTTATTTATAGATAAATTTATTTCAAACATTGGGCTTTTTAACGGACTCTCGATCGTCCACATAAAGGAAATAAAGCTGATAACATCTTATTCAAGTTCCGTTCTAGTTGATTTGGTTCTGCCGCAATGCAGAGCAAAATAAATGTAAACCTAATGCAACGAACCATACGGAGATGCACTCCAGTGTAACTCAATACAATTGCCTCACCGTGAGAGGTTTATTCTACCGGAGTGAAGATAAAAAGTCCAACTCTTGAGTTGCAGATTTGTAAGTATAGGGTGATCTAATTCAAGTTTCTAAACATTCGTTTAAAATTAAAACATGGAAACCGTGTTATTGTCCTAATTTTCTATTTATTATAACTATCCACGGCTCTGCTCGCGCGAGTAGAGCCGCGGTGCGCAGTGTGCGTCTCGCCGCCGCTGGGTCGTGCGCTCCCAGAGGAAAGACTACAAATTAGTCCGAAACATGTCGGGCTAAACTCGACTTATATACGTGAGTGATCCGTTTTTATTTCACTATGATTGAGTCTCACGGTAGTTTCATGCTAAAAGTATAACTATCCAATTGGGAAAAAGAAAGATTAGGTACCTCGTAAACAAATAATTAAAAAGCCTTAGTGCCTCCGTAAATCAATATGTATCGTCATCATCATCACCAGCCTATTTAAACTGCGACACCGTGAGTTAAAACAGATGACACAAATCACAAAATCATGAGGCCATGTTCTCACCCCAAATTTACACTGGTAAAGTTGTGTAAATTGATTATTATAAAAAAACCGGCCAAGAGCGAGTCGGACTCGTGCACGAGGGTTCCGTAGAAAGTTTTTAACGCTTTTCCCCAGTGTTTTAAGAAGTCCAGTGTTAGCAGAGCCCTGCTCCTAAGCAAAATGTACGCATTGTGGGGTCAACTTATACTGGTCTGCGAAATCTACAGACATAAAAATTTAAGATTTTGAGACTCTTTCGAGTCGTTGTGCTATAAGAGCTACCTTCATACCAAATTTCAAGTTTCTAGGACAACTGGAAGTACCCTTTAGGTTTTCTCAGAACGGCGATTTGTACAGACAGACAGACAGACAGACAGACAGACAGACAGGCAGGCAGGCAGGCAGGCAGGCAGGCAGGCAGGCAGGCAGGCAGACAGACAGACGGACAACAAAGTGATCCTATAAGGGTTCTGTTTTTTCCTTTTGAGGTACGGAACCCTAAAAAGCACTCTTTTATAGCACCTTTCCGCGAAGCCCATCAAGTAATCGGAGATAAGTTCATGAATTTAATTTAGACGGAACGAGATGAGTTGCCAACTTGTGGGAAAACACGGTTTTAAATTACTGCCGGGAACACCATTCCGGTTTATACCGGAGTAGGTTGGTATTAGCAAGTCGGAGGCAGTGAAGCGAAAACAAAGTTATGTCTGTGAAGACAGCTGTCAGATGTCAATGTCATTATTTACTTACCACAGATGTTTTTCTGTAATATGCGATGGACCCAGGAAAACGCAAAATCAGCCGTCCTAGGCCCAGAACGTGATGGAGGAAAATGTTTTTATTTTTCAAAAATAAACGACGCAAAAGAAAAATCTCAAACTTTTACAAGATACTAAGGAAGGTTATTGCTATCACCAAAAAAAATCAAGCAATTCTGAAATTTTCATCCATCCCCAATTGCGTAACTATTTGACACTCGTCATCGGTTTAAAATGTCAGTTTTTGTACGACTGTGACAGCTAGCTGTTGCCAATACCAATTGTCAGCCCATACAGAATGAGCATGATGCTGATTGCGAGCGAGTTAGACAACAAGCATGCCGGTCGTCATCATGCGAAAACCTTGTCAAATTGATTCTGAATATTGTAGAGACTAGGAGAGGGACAATGGTGGGCCATTTGATGCGACACGGCAGTCTGAGGGTCGAGCACGACTTTACGAATGCTGCGTCACGTAAAATCGAATAGTAAACGTTGTCGAGTTTGTATGGCGTTTGGAACAGCGCCCGCCCGTGAGCGTATTTGGAACAAAATTTTAATATGAGGTTTCTTGATCTCGATACGATAACCATAACGTTACGCAGCATTCGTAAAGTCGTGCTCGACCCTCTGGAGACCGGAGACTGGAGACGAATTTCACCAGAATTCTAAAGTTGGAAAATCCACACGTTGCTTGATTCATAGATGAACTCTTGTACAAAGAGCAAAAAAAAACAGGTCGCTTTGTATGGAATTGTTCATACAAAGTGACCCGTTTTTATTGGTCTTGAGTATACTACACAATAGAAGTGAGCGTTTCGGTAAATACTATGTTGCCGTATGTTTCCAACCTTAATTCAGGCTTATTTGAAAAAAAAATTCAGGTACTAGTTTGACGTACTGGATTATCATTGAGCTGAGTAGATCTGCTGAAGAGTTATCGAAAAATTAAATAAGAACTTGAAAAAACGCGGATGGATTGGATAGGGCTGAAATAATTGGCACAGAACAAAATACTGAGGAGCTTCATAAAAAGTGTAAAAACCTCGATGTTGTACCTATGGCTCGAGCACGAATATTCGAATACTACATAATGTGGAGTAGTAGTTATCGAAAAAAAAAATTATGGCGTTTGGAACAGCGTCCCAAATAATATGAATTTTCTCGATGGTGATAAGATAACGTTACTTGTTAATGACGTTGCTTAGGATTTGAATATTCGAGCTCGGGTTTGGTGTACACATACTAATGATCGCTTAGTGTTCGAATTTGAATAGTACACTAAACTATTTAGTTTCTTACGGGAAAATTAATTATAAAAACCAATTTTAATTGGTTTAAAGATTTGAGTTGATTTTAAGTGGTTGGTAAATTAAAACTAAAAATATGAACTAAAACCTAACATAAAAAATCTAAAAACGGCCCCTGTGGGTCTGGTGTGGTCTTATTAAACACTAGCAGCCCGTCCCGGCTTCGCACGGGGTAGACAATTATAAAATGAAAAAAGTTGTTGTAGTGACATAACTACAATAGTTGGACATATGCTACCGCGGAGTTTTTTGTAGACATTATGATGTTCTTCAATATTGTTGTACATTATTTTGTTCTATCGCTAATAGTTTCGGCAGCGCATTCGACGAAAGACATTTTAAGACTCATTTTTCTACACCTTCGGTTACATTGTTCAAATTTTACCAAGGATCCCTAATTTTTTTCAAAATGAAATGTAGCCTATGTCAAATTGGAAGAATGTAGCATTCTATTGGTGAAAGATTTTTTTAAATCGGCCCAGTACTTTTTGAGCCTATTCATTACAAACATACAAACATACAAAAATAGGTACAAATCTTTCCTCTTTATAATATTAGTAGTGTAGATGTAGATAATGTCATCTCCATATAAACTTTAACTATTTAAATTCTGACACTCCTCCATACGTGGAATACTTATTCTTAAAAAAAAATCCGGACAAGTGCGACTCGGACTCGCGCACGAGGGTTCCGTAGAAAGATTTTGACGCTTTTCCCCAGTGCTATCAGAGCCCTGCTCCTAAGCAAAATGTACGCGGTGTGGGGTCATTTTATATCATCATCATCAGCCTATTTACGTCCCACTGCTGGGCACAGGCCTCCTCTCAGAATGAGAGAGCTTGGGCTATAGTTCCCACGCGGGCCCAGTGCGGATTGGGAACTTCACACACACCATTGAATTGCTTCGCAGGAGTGTGCAGGTTTCCTCACGATGTTTTCCTTCACCATTTTATATTGGTCTGTGAAAAATATTTATTTAATATAACAGACAAAGTTAATTACAAAAAACCAATTAAAATAAAACTAAACCTATAAACTAAAACCTAATCTAGAAAATCTAAAAACGGCCCCTGTGGCATGGTACCAAGAATGCTGGCAGCATTTCCTCGCTGTATGGCGATGCCAATACGTTGTGCAAGGACAAGTCGCTTTCTCAGTTCAGTGATGAGGTTCTTCGCCCCAGGACCCCACGGACCGAGGGTCTCGACGCCGAAGGCAACGAAGTTGTATCCGGCGTCGAGACCCCTATACTTCCGTTTTTTGCCATCCTCGGCCGCTTCAGCTGCTGCGCCTTCCCTGTGTCTGTGAAATCTACAAAAAGACAAAATTTTAAGATTTTGCGAGTATTCTGAGTGGTTGTGCTATAAGAGCTACCTTCATACCAAATTTTAAGTTTCTAGGACATCTGGAAGTACCCTTTAGGTTTTCATGGTGCGGCAATTTGTATGGAAACAACCTTTATAATCACTGTAGGTATCGTTTGATTGCATTGAGCAAGTGGGTCACCTGATCGTAAGTGATGACAACTGCCCATAGATAATTAGACACCCGCAACCACGGAGGGTTTGCAGATGCGTTGCCAACCTAGAGAGCTTAGATGAACGTTTTCCTTTACCGAAAAGCTCGTGAAAAATTACAAATGTAATTCCGCACAAAAAATCAGAAAAACTCAGAGGTGCGAGCCAGGTTTTGAACCCACGACCCTCTGCTTGGGAGGCCATAGGTCATACCACTAGGTTATCACGGCTTCAAAGTCGCCTTATGCAGTGTGCTAATCTAAATTAGCGTTCAAACGCATGCCCGCTTTGAAACACTTTGTCGGCAGTAAAACATTTCTTCCTCCAGTCATAACAAAAGCTATTATCTTAAAAAGAAATAAAAGCTAGTTCACCGACCGGAGCCTTCAATGTTACTGGCCGTAAAACATAATGGACTCCTGCAGTTCTAATGAATTCGCGTAAAAAACTAATATTGTTACGGAATGCGAGTTATTTAAAAGTATTCTAAAATTAGTAGATGTTAAAGATCAAGTAAATAGTATTTGTGTTATGTATAATTAAACAATGTTTACTACAACAAAACAAACAAAAACAAAAAAATAATAATAATAACAATAATTAAATTTAGAACCTAAAATGGAAAACGTCCCCGAGGCCGCTACCTCGGGGCAAGGTGCCCTAAAGGCTGGCGGCGTTGCCTCTTTGTATAGCAATGCCTATACGTTGGCCGAGGAACGTGCCAGCACTTTGATCACCTGTAATTTCGATTAATTTTTTTCTTAATATATTAAAAAATGTAAGTGCGTCGGGTCCCCACGGGCCAAGCGTCTCCACACCAAACGCCGCAAAACTGAAACTGTTTCTATGTTCGTGCTTCTTTTCGAACAGAGGCCCGAGTACGAATTTTCGGATCCTGCGTAACGTAACGTTATCGTTATCGTATCGAAATCGAGAAACCTCATACAAAATTTTAGTTCCAAATACGCTCACGGGCGGGCGCGCGTTTGGAACACCAAACGTCATACAAACTCGACAACGTTTACTATTCGATTTTACGTTACGCAGCATTCGTAAAGTCGTGCTCGACCCTCTGTTTATACAAAAATAATTAACCAATCAAAATGGAGCCTCTTGTAGACCGCTACGAGCAGCCGCTACGCCAGTGCTACGAGCTGCGCCGTAGCAATCAGAAGCACTTCGAGGCATGTTGAGTATCTCTGGTAGGTACTTCGCTCGTTATTTCGTATTGAATTTCTGATTAGTCGAAGCTGTGGCCTTTCCAGGTACTGGGAACTTATACTGTGTAGGCGTTTGATTTATTCTTGGTTTATTGCAATTGCGCGGGAGGTAAATAATAATAAAATGGCTGTGTGTATTTAAGCTGCAATTTTTGTCTATTGAAGTCAACTTTGACAACCATATTACCCGAAGTCCCGGGTTCAATCCCCGGTCGGGATAGGTTTTTTTTTTAAGATAAAAACCAATGTTTATTCTCGGGTACTGGATGTTTATCAGTTGTCTGTTGTGTTGTTGTACCCATAGTCCAAGCATTGCCTAGTTTGAAACTAAGCTAATTCTCATTATTAACATTGAAAAATATTTCTATCGATGATTTTTTTTACAACCATGTTTTCATCTTTAGGATAAATAAGAATGTACGTAATAGTCTTTAACTATGGGTTGAAATACTGTAAGCCTTTATCTCAAATATTGGACAACATAATTTTAGAGTCTTAAACTAGCATGGATAATATTTTTTCCCGGAAAACTGCATTGTTCCCACGGAACAGTGACAACAGACTTCTACGCAGACGAAGTCGCGGGCAACCGCTTGTACTTACATTTAGCCCCTCACATCTAGCGTTTCTTGAACGTCAGCGTATCCTTAACGTCCGTGCAGCGTCTCGCACAGTTCGCGACGTTTGACGCTGCGCCGTAATTAGGCGCTGACGTTCGAATGACGTTAGATGTGAGGGGCCCTTAGGCTGACTTGTACCGGCCTCGGTTAGGCATTACCCTAGGGTCATCTTGACGTATTTGTATAGTCTAACATTACGTTAACTTAGATGCCAGATGTGTACGGGAATTTCCAATATTGATTCTCCAAGCTCAGTAGGCCGAGCACGACTTTACGAATGCTGCGTAACGTTACGGTTATCTTATCGAGATCGAGAAACCTCATACTAAATTTTAGTTCTAAATACGCTCACGGGCGGGCGCTGTTCCAAACGTCATACAAACTCGACAACGTTTACTATTCGACTTTACGTGACGCGGGATTCGAAAAGTAGTGCTCGACCCACTATAGGCCGAGCAGGAAGTTTTGAAATCCTGCGTAACGTTACGTTATGGTATCGAAATCGAGAAACCTGATATTAAATTTTAGTTCCAAGTACGCTCACGGGCGGGCGCTGTTCCAAACGTCATACAAATTTCTCGATAACGTTACTAACTCAATTCCATTACGCAGGATTCGAAAACTTCGTGCTCGACCCTCTGCAGTGTTTGATGTACCTAAAGATATTTCTTAGTATTGGTAACTTTAATGGAGCTTGTTGATACGATAACATTATATCGATCGAAATTAATCACTTACAATATTACTTAACTAGTTCAATATAACCTGAATCAACTTAGAAAATTTCGACATTTCAATTTCAAAAACGGATAAAACGGATTTTTATGAAACTAAGCTGTTCTGGCTAAAGAGCTTTCAATTCGGAGCTACGACGTTATAAGCACAACTACAAATATTCAGACACACAGATGAACACATATACATACACCTCAAATATTTAACACCCCATTTTCGGGTCGGGCTTAAAAAGGTTATAGTTACGCTCTCACATATGACGAAACGGACGCAAAAAAAAAACAGCCCCATTCCCAGCCAGAATTCGAGGTTTCGGCCAGTTTCGGCCATAATTCGTTAACCGTCCCTTGCGTCCAACTGGCAGCCACAGCCTCCCAGCGGCCCGCAGTGAGTTGTTTCTGAATTTTAGATACAACTAGAGTCAACTCACAAAAACTCTGCAATGAATTGACAACAGTAGAAATCTAAAGTTTGTTTAAGGCAATACTGATTTATAGTCAAACAACACGTTTTGAACTTTTAATTAGATTCAACAGGTCATCGTTCATGCACCATTAAAATACCTCTCATATTTCGTTTTCTAGAATTGTTTTAAAGTACAACGGCAAAACGTACCAAACACTGGCAAAATTGTCCTCCAATGGAGAGAGCCATATTTTTTTAAAATGCGACAAAAAAGGAACAACAACTTTTGATTACTACTATCACTATTATTTTTATTTAAAGAAATGTCTGAGTGACATGAAAAAAGTATTACCACAGCGTGATTTTCCTGGGTTGCCAATTAATATCTTATGCAGAGTTATCGTGTGACGATTATACTGTTGAACGCATTATGCGTTTTATTATTTTATCTACACATATATCGTAAGTCTTCTATAATGCGTCCAGAAACCATAGAAAATGACCAGCATTCACTATTAGCAACTTTTTGTGTTATCGCGATTTAAAAGTTTGGAACGATGTAATTATTCATATAGTTTTCGTATTAGTATATTTTTTTCAAAGTGATAAATAAGACACGTTATATAAATATTTGTATACCTGTAACTGAGTGGTATCAGTCTATTGAGTGCTCTAAATTTTGAGATTAAAATCTCGTTTAAATAACCTAACTTAACCAACTTAGAAAAGTTGAAAAACCCCCGACATTGTCATTTCAAAGTTCAATATTTCAAAAACGGGTGAACCGATTTTAATGAAACTTAGCTAAGAACCATCTTGATTAAAATAGCTTTCGACTGAAAAAAACCGCATCTAAATCGATCCTCCCGTTTGGGAGCTATGATGCCACAGACAGATACACAGATACACAGACACACATGTCAAACTTATAATACCCCTCTTTTTTGTCTTTTTTGTTGCGGGTGTCTATGGGCAGTAACTTACCATCAGGTGACCCACTTGCTCGCTTGCCTTCCTCGTTGTATAAAAAAAAAAGTGACTAGACACATGTTCTTGCCGTGTACCCTTCATTTGTTTCACACTAGACGTACGCGCTTAACAATAACCGCTCCAGTTTTTCGCAAAAAAAAAATCCCGCTCACATTTACAATATCCCAATACCCAGCAACAAGTAGCCCAAAGCTTCAGTGTTTCGGCAATAATTCGTGATTCGTCCCCGGCGACCAACGGCGGTCGCCCCGTAGTTAGTTCCCCCTCGGCCGCCGACCGCGACGCACGCACGTCCGTGACAGCGGAGTCTATTTTTAAGTAAACTTGATTCAATTCCCCCTAGTGTACGGTGAAAAACCTTGGATTTTTTGCTCTGGTAAGTATTTGTCTGCTAACTATATCTCAAACGAAACTCTCAATACCTGTTGCGCTCGGCAGCTAAACGCGTTTGTAGTCTTGTATTCATCAACACCTTGTAGACTTACTTAGTACTTTTGTAATTGTGTATTGTTATAAAAAAATGTTGCATCTTCAGAATCGTTAGCATATTACTATCGATCCGTAATTTTTGACGCAGCAATTTTATCTTATTCCCAACCTCTCATCCTGATGAGGGTTTGTACAATACAACACGAATTTCTCTGTTGCTACAACGTCCTTTATTTTCCAGTTAGACACCATTTTCCGAAATTTATATTCATGTTGTAAAAAGAGGACTTTGTGTGTTTAAATCATGGAAAAATAATTTCACACTTGAGCAACACTCTATCAAAATTACGTCTATTTTTCCGTCCTGTTCGGTTTTGCAGTTAGAATAATTGTAAGTTATGACGAACTATAGAATCCTGCGGGAACTATAGAATTTTCCGGGATGAAAGACAGCCCAATTTTAACCAAATCCTTTAAGCCGTTTCAGAGTGAAGAAATAACAAACATACATATTATACCTACATTCAATTCTCAAACTTTCTCATTTACAATGTTACTTAATAGGATTATTTGAATACCGTTTCCACTTCCTGCTTAGAATTAAAACAAATATGATTTACTTCGCTTTCGATAATTTGAGATCTTCAAACATTAATTAAATGTCAAGCAAAGTAATAATTGTTAAATTGCAATAATAGGTTTAATACTTACATGATAGAAATATCAAGAAAGAAACAGTCTTACATTGTTCCAAACGTTTGGTTAAATGCATTATTTTGAGGATAGTAAGTATCCTAAGTTAGTAGAAATATTTTATTGTATCACCTATTGCGGATATGGTGAAATAAACATTGTTAAAAGAATTGTACAGTTGTTTGCTATCTCTAAAAAAAATGTGGCAAGATAGTGATTTCCTTGAAATAACAATCGTTTAACCTAAAATACTTAGTTAAACAAATAAAACCAAAATATATTTTTTTCCTTGTTAAATAAAAAAATGAGAAAAATTATACATACTTAATTACGTAAAATTTCCAACAAATAGCCTTTGATACTTGGACTCTCTAAATGTATTATGTCCTGTATAAATTGGAACCCCAATGTCTCAATCATGACAAAGAACCCTCTCTTGGTTTCCACGAAATATTAATCCAAAATTTCCCTCTAAGAATAACTGAAGCGAGAGCTATGTATTTTTAGGTATACTCGTACATTTAATCATTAAGAATTTTGAGATTTTGTATTTTAATCATAATTCCTGAGTATCGTAGCATGAGGGTTTGGGTTTGGTTTGGTAAATAATTTATTGAAAGCTCAACAAACCTGAATTCTGAATATGTCTAATGTAATTAGCCGCGAATCATTAAAAACTGTTATTCTGGCCTTGTATTAAAAACTGTTATTCTGGCCTTGTATTAAAAACTGTTATTCTGGCCTTGTATTTAAATCCCTCCCATCTGCTTAGCGTATTTTCTAATGTAAACTGCAAAGAAATCCGCGGTTTATGTCTCACATCAAAATTTAACGTTTTCTCCGTGGATCAAATTGATTAATGAAAAAGGCATCCAATTGCTAACGCTTCTTAAGCCTCGTTGAAAAATCTTGAATGAGTAAGCCAGTCCATTAGAAACCATGGCCATCATACCAAGAAACTTGGATCCTTATGAGTTGAAGCGGGCTAGAGTTCAGGATACGTTGGAGAAGGTGCAAAATCTGCTTTCGAGCTGATAATTAAAATTCACATCACGTAAAGGGCTGGTCGAGGTTGGCCGTATTTTAGTGTATAATGTAGGGCTTTAGGGTGTATTAAGGTTGATGATTTTTTTGTCAAAAAAAGCGTATGGTGGTCGGTCGGTTGAACGAGAAAGCTGGTGAAAGTGTTTAGAGGTATTTTCTAAGGTTTTTCAAAGCTGTATCAGCGTCGGAGTGTTAAATTAGTTGTCCTAATAGTACTGGAAAGTGACACCAGGCTGCTTTAGAATCAACGCACAGAGATCGGTCACAGTTCAAAATCGTTCTTTAAATAAAAAATAAACCATAATTTTATTGCAATTACAATTGCTTTGTTTGTTTGTCTGTCATGTTTGTCTAAAAGTTAATAAATAAGATAAAGATTTTTTTTACTCAAGCCATACTCAGCGGCACAATTAATTTCATTTCATTTAATCATTGTAATCGTCCACATTGCTTGACTTACCATTTATCGTAAAAGTATTCTTTATTTAAATCAGTTATTACATTAATCAAGGAAAAAATGGCGGGCGATTAATTTTGCCTCTGAGCAGGTACCTGTATTTCGCTTGGCGGTATTCGATTATTGCATTTTCATCAGAGCTCCCCACAAACCAATTTTAAGGCTAATCTGAACACTGAAAAGTTGCTCAACATTCTTTTGTACTCTTGTACTCAGACCCGAACGTTGTAAAGGAAAAAAGCATGCTTATTTAAACAACTCTATTATAAACACAATGGCTTAGGAATACTAGTGCGATATTAATATTGTCGTCAAAACGTCAAAAGATCAAACATAACAGGGTGATTCACACCGGTATAAAATTGCAAATGATATTAAAAAGCCGGGATACCGGCACACCATTATGATATGACTCATCGCGTTAGTGTTAATCGTCATACTATCATGTCGTCACTTTTATACGTGTAGCACAAGATAAAGACAACAGGTTAATCTTAGAAGCGGCCGTACTGAGTGGTGGTAAATTTTATAAATAGGTAATAATTATAAAGTTTCGAAAGATTCACCTGAAAACTAAATTATGTGGCAAATAAGTTAATCACCCATGGATCCTCGCCATCATAATCATGACTGCACTGCCACATCATCACCACTTTTTCATCACAACTGAATCACAACTTCATCACAACGGCTGTTTTTATAATAACAACACGTTAACCCTTTCGCTGTGGGCCGTACCCTTCGCAAGGGCTGTGATTAGCAATATACACAGCTTTAAAAAAACTGAACTGTCCCGCTCACATGCGCCTTAATTCCATAAGTCCATCCCGCTCACATTCTCTGGCTTAGCACCAGCATTAAAACAACTGTGCCCTAAGCACGACTTGTCGAATCCTGCGTTACGTTACGGTTATCGTATCGAGATCGAGAATTCTCATACTAAATTTTAGTTCCAAATACGCTCACGGGCGGGCGCTGTTCCAAACGTCATACAAACTCGTTATAGTTTACTATTCGATTTTACGTGACGCAGGATTCGACAAGTCGTGCTTAGGGCACTGGGAAATCAGAAAACGACAGGTGGGAGCGCTGATAACGATTAGATAGTGTCCAAAACTTCCCCGTATCGCTATATCACCATAATACTATGTGAATGTGAACCTGTGGCTAAGTGCTTTATGATTTATGAAGCCCTGGTACTAAGCTTTTAAAAGGGTTATTAGACTGAAAGTGTTTTTTTGGCGTTTATGGCCTGGTTACGAGACCTTTACGCCAAAGACAAAGTTGTTGCTTTAAGGTTTACACGGGAAAAGGAAATTTGCTCAATTTCAGGTATTTATTTTTATTTATTTGATTAAGGTTCACCAACAATTGTTAACACTAATACAATCAGAATTAGCTACTTGCGTAAACATGTGAAAAGAGTGTCACAATTACTTATAGGTAAACACCGCATGCGAAACAAAAGTGAAGCTTAAAAACTAAATTTACATACTAAATTATGTTCTCAAGACATAAATACTATAAACTATACTATAAACTAAACAACCTTTAGCTTGGGCAAGTGGATTCAAGAGCTTTGTAGGATAGCTCGAATTAGTTTTCTGGGTGGATCGTAGTGAATATTCGTCGTGTCGCTGCAACTATTGGCTATTGTCATCAGCCTGCAAATGTGAGAGTTCCTACTCGACACCAATCTTCTGAACGGTGGACACAGAGGAGTTATGGGGTTGCGGGGGAAACGGGATGGTGCACGAAAACGCAGGAGCGCAAGTAGTTGTGGGCAGTCTCTTTTGTGCCGGAGTAATTTATGCAAGAATAATACATCTAAAATGGTTCTTCTAGTTTCCAATGAGTCGATTTTGAAGTGTTGTAACCTGCGTTTGTAAGACACAGATTTTTTCGCCACGACAGGGTCCCGATATGCCAAATGACGGACAAACCGTTTTTGAATGCGTTCCAGCCGAAGAGAATGAGTAGCATAGTGTGGCCGCCAGACCACGCTGCAGTACTCCATTACACTCCGGACAAGACTGTTGTAAAGCAAAATTTTTGTTTTACTCCGTCTAAATGATCGACCGTTTCTGATGACAAAACCCAACATCTTCGATGCTCTCTTGACAATGCTTTCTATATGGGGGATAAAAGTTAGCTTACTGTCCATCAGCACTCCCAAGTCACGAATATTTTCTACTTCGTCCAGTTTATGACCATCAATGTAGTATACCGATTGTGTTACATTGTGTTTACGTGTGAACTTTATATGAACACATTTTTTCGACATACAATGACAATGCAAAGAAAAATTCGTTAAGCAGCTGGACTTGAACCAGCAACCTCGGTAATCCGTACCACGCTCCACCAATTAAGCTATACTTAACGTTGGTGTACCTAACGAATTTTTCAATGCCTTGTGTCATATTTTATTTGGAAGATCTCTCCTCAGCGCCATCTATGAGTAGCTTAATCAAGCGGCTCACCCACTACGGAACTTCTACAGTTACGCATTAGTGGCAAGAGATGGAGCTATTTTCTGAATCAATGAAAATAATCGATTTATTGATTATTTTTGTTTTTATTTTTATGAAACATTCATAGAATGAAATTCAACATACAATGACAATGCAAAGAAAAATTCGTTAAGCAGCTGGACTTGAACCAGCAACCTCGGTAATCCGTACCACGCTCCACCAATTACATTTTTTCGAGTTTAATTGCATTCGGTTTAACCGGCACCATACACTTAGTCTATCAATATCACTCTGAAGTAAGGCAATGTCCTCGAGTGAGTCGACAGTTCGTGCGAACTTCAAGTCATCCGCATACATAAACACTTCAGCATGGTGGAAGCACTCAGGTATGTCATTCACAAATACGTTGAACAAAATTGGCGCTAAATGCGAGCCCTGTGGCACACCAGACGTTATGTCACGGACAGTTGATTGGTAGCCATTTGCCACGACATAAAACCGTCTTCCCGTTAAATATGAGCGTAGCCACTCTAGCATTGACCCAACGAGTACGTACATCGATAACTTGCGAATTAAAGTTTTGTGAGGGACTTTATCGAAAGCTTTACTAAAATCTGTATATATCATCTGTCTGTCCGCAAGAGTCGATTGAGTTGGTTAAAAACTCTGTGAACGTTACTAAATTCGTACATGTTGATCTGGAGCTAACGAATCCGTGCTAATGGTCAGAAAGGTAAAGTTTTACATGCCTTTGGATGTGAGGGCAAACTATTGATTCGAGTATCTTAGCAAAACAAGACTGAACAGAAATCGGTCTATAACTGGAAACCAGAGAATCAATATCAGATTTATGGACTGGTACTACTTTTGCAGTTTTCTAATCTGTTGGAAAAACTCCTGTAGCTAAGGATTTGTTATAAATTATCCACAGAGGTTCAACGAGTTCGGATGCACACGAAGCAATAAAAATCGGTGGGATACCATCTGGTCCGGCTCCCTTGTTACAATCAATGTTTTTTAACTTTTTGAGTAAGGTATCCTTGTCAATTAATGGCACTGTCAAACATTGACTATTATTTGTAAGTGACTGTAATGGTGGGGATGGGGAATTGTACTCGTCGCTGACGTTATTATCAACAGTGTAAACTGTAGAGAAATAGGATGCAAACATGTCACAGATTTCGATGTTGTCCGACGCAGTAGTCGAACCGTCGGACAGAGACGCCGGATAGACGCTTGACCCACCCCGTCTTGCCTTAAGGTGAGACCAAAATAATTTGGGATTTGCGGCGAGCTCGTCTTCCACCTTATTTATGCATTATTTATTTATTTATTTATTATCAAAACAATTTTACAGCATTACAGCAAAGCCAATGCGCTATAAAATTTAAAAATAAACAACTCGAAATGCAAAAAAAGTTTTAAAGCATATTATAGCAGGTGGTGGCTAGGAGATCACAGCGTTTGCCAAATAATTTAAGTTCAATGGCATCTAATGGGTTTTTATATTTCTTAAATCGAATTCTTAACTTATATTTTTCCTTAAGAGCACTTTTTAATTTTTGATCAAACCAAGGGGGAAACGTTTATTTTTCGGCTTGACAGGAGGCACGTGTCTTAATATCACCTTTTGAATCGCCTCTGTAAATATTGTAAGCATATCATTAACATCATTAAGGCCAAGGAATATTTCATTCCAGCGATAATCATTTAGCTCCTGACGTATCAAGTTATAACGTGCTTTGTAGAAGTTTGGTCTGGTGTTACCATGATTGTATGGTAATCTGGCTTCGCTGTTAAAAGACATAACAATATCCAGAGGGGGGTGGTAAGGATCAACATTTCTTAAGAGATTAAAAATGCGTAAAACTGCGTAATATTACCATAGTTATTTTATATTTACTGCAATGTTACCTAAGTAGTAAAGAAGTAGATATATGTTATTACCGAGCTCGAGTTGAAGATAAGAAACAAAAGCAAATGACAACGATAAGTGTTTATTTTATTGTTTTAGTTTAGTTTTTTTTTTTTTTTTTTTTTCAGTAGCCTATACTGTGTCCCACTGCTGGGCAAAGGCCTCCCCTTTCTCCTTCCACATGTCTCTGGTTTCGGCCAACTCTCGCCAGTCCGGCCAAAAACGCTCCAGATCGTCCCACCATCTCCTTCTTGGTCTGTCTCTGTTCCGGTCGGTAGTAATTCTGGTCCAGAGATCCGGATGCATTCGGCAGACATGTCCCGCCCAGTTTAGTTTAATTTTAGATTTTATTTAGTAACCGTTTTGTGCTTTTACGAGTAGATACGATAAGAGCAAGTTGAATAAACTGTCTAAACACCACCACAGAACAAATTGAGAAATAAATATTTGATCAAACAGTTATACTTTACGAGACACACAGCTTTTGTTGAACGCCTGTTAGCGCCGTCCTCGGGGGACACGTCAGCTACTCGGCTATTAAGTTGACCAAGTCGAATTGAAATAAGCCGTCAGGGCGTAAGGAAATCTAAATTGACCGATTCCAAGTGCCCCTGGAGAGTAACGCTTACTTTACTTCTTTTTTCCACTCCTGTACTTTTATTTGTCAACTAGCCGTTGCCCGCGACTTCGTCTGCGTAAAATTTGTTTATTGCTATACCGCGGAAACTAACAAGTAAGTTCTGAGTAACTATGAATGTCCATTATTCCAAGCGATGCGGTAGTGTCGTCAGGGATGATGGTGTTTGGATCTTTTTAATCATCATCATCATCCTATTCTAGTCCACTGCTGGACATAGGCCACCCCTAATGAGCTATAGCGCCGCCCTGTCTTCAGTTTGCCACATACAGCATCTGCCTGCAGTCTTTCGCAGATCATCACCCCACCTGGCCAATCTTTTTAATATGGGTAGCCATTGCTGAGCCTAAAGCACTTTGCTTTGCTTGCTGCCACGTTTCGGAACTGTTTAGAACAACAAATGATACACGGGCGTATACTAATCGACACCCCAATAAGGTCTCACTACCAAGGATTAAAACGAAGTTGTTCAAATTTGTCAATTAAAGAGTCACAAACACGAATACAATGTACGATATACATTACATAATAGATACTTAAGTCTGGAAAAAGTCTATGCTCTATGGCTCATAAAAGCACACTTAAGTATGCTTATATAGTCATAAAAAATACAGTGTGCCGTGTTCAAAAAGATGCATACAAGCGTTAATGTACCACAACACTAATGAAATCCAATTCCACTCACGCATAATACGCTCTTGCGTATAAAAAAATTATTATTCACAATTACGTTCACGGCGTATTTACAACGTTTACGTTAGAAGGCGTATCGTCTTAACTAAGATATACAATCTCTAATCCCATTGCGCACTAAGTAGTCTCGTCCTCACACAATCGTCTATACTTAAACACCAATCGGCTGTGTATCTTTCCATCTTCCTAATCTATTTACTCATCACCGAATCGACAGCCGAGTAAATAGCTATAAACCCTATATTTATCCCAAATGCTATTGTTAACGTGCTGAATGCCCACAATCTAAGTCATAAATCTGGTGTGAGCTGAGTTAAACTTAAACGGCATAGAAAAAGGAACGTTGGCAGGTGCGTTGGGACAGTTTACTTTGCACAGGGCAACAGTACTAAACTGTTCTGCTCGAAAGCGAAAGGGCTTATGTGGCGCTTAGTGTGGTCTCTGAAATAAAAAGGCATATGTGGTGTTTGGTTAGTGTGGGGACATGGGAACTTTAGGAGCCTTGAAGTCTTGAGGTTGAGATTGTGATAGTCTGATTTCATTTAACGGCCAATGATTGAAACAGCCCACATTCATCATCAGCGTCGTTACCTCTGCTGAGCACAGGCTTCCTCTCAGTATGTGACAGCTTAGGTTGTGCAGTGCGAATTGGAAACTTAACTCACTCAGTGTGCGGGTTTTCCGTTTCTCTGACCGAAAAGCGCATGATAAACTATAAATGTAATTTCGCAGAAAAAATCCGAAAAACTCACGAAATACGAGCCTGAGGTCGAACCCACGACCTTCGGCTTGACAGGCCATAGGCAAACCCACGGGCGTGGGTTGATCAGCTTTCTAGCCGAATGCCAGATGTCGACTGACCAACGGGCTGGTGATCAGCCTACTGATGCTAATGAGAATAATATGTAATAATAATAATAATATTATTTAATTTTTTGAGATTTTTATGTATTTTTTATCATTAGCCCATTTTAAGTAGTGACCCACTGCTGGGTAAAAGCGTCTCCTCTTGATCTCCACAACTCCCGGTCTGGCGCAACGTAACGTCAGGCCAGTCCTTAGCATCCAAGTCATCCAGCCTTCTTCTTCTTATTACATGTCTAAATTCAGTTGTGGATTCGCTTGCTGTATATTTTCTCCCGTAATTTTGTCTAACGCTAAGTCCACTTGTTGAATATCTTGTACATTTTCTCCCATCGGTATTTCTCTTTATCTTGCTTTTGAACAGTATTCAACAAACAGTATCACGGTAGCGATATCTACATACGTCCTTTTGCTTCCCGCAGTCACTACTGGATAGTTTAGTGTTTGTTCGGCAAACCTAATTGAAAGCTGTTTGGAATGTATACGCGTTCAGTGCTGAAAGGACTGAAGTCCATTGCTTCTGTTTTCAATACGCTCCGCTAAGCTATTGGAAATGGCGTTAATTGCAATTTGCGTTTGATGAATGCAGAATTGAAATGCACGAAAGTAATGTTGAGGAAGATAGCGTTTTACCACTATTTTTGTTTCGCTAAAGCAGAGTTCGGCCTATCTATGTACATGGTATGTACATCTGTATGTTTGATCATCAGTGGCGCTCTAGAGACCAACGCATGGGAAGATTTTGATGATTCTTACGTCAATCGATTTGTGTTAATCATGCAAATACCAATAAAGACATTACGTAAATCCGAAATCAAATCAATATGGGGACCAGACGCCATATTGTGAAATTGAAAATAAAGAAAATAAATGTTATGTGAAATATTTTTTTAATTTCGAGGATTTATAACGATTTTAAGTTGGTAAGTAAACATTTGTTATTTTTTTGGTTTTATTCAGTTTAAGCTTAAATGAAAAAAAAAACGGAAGAAGAATATAAAATAGAAATATAAAATAGAAATAGAAATAGAAATAGAAAATAGAAAATAGAAATATAAATAGAAAATAGAAAATAGAAAATAGAAAATAGAAAATAGAAAATAGAAAATAGAAAATAGAAAATAGAAAATAGAAAATAGAAAATAGAAAATAGAAAACAGAAAACAGAAAACAGAAAACAGAAAACAGAAAACAGAAAACAGAAAACAGAAAACAGAAAACAGAAAACAGAAAACAGAAAACAGAAAACAGAAAACAGAAAACAGAAAACAGAAAACAGAAAATAGAAAATAGAAAATAGAAAATAGAAAATAGAAAATAGAAAATAGAAAATAGAAAATAGAAAATAGAAATAAATAGAAAATAGAAATAGAAAATAGAAATAGAAATAGAAAATAGAAATAGAAATAGAAAATAGAAATAGAAATAGAAAATAGAAATAGAAATAGAAAAATATTTATTCAACGTACACAAGTGACAAGTATAATAAAAAACAATTAAAAGAAGTAAACAAAGACGCTGAACACGATCCCTCTCAGCATTGTGCCCCGGCTGGGGCCACGGCGCTGGTTTTCAGAGGGACCCCGATTTAAAACTAAACCTTAAAACGAAGACAAAACAGTGTACACATGACGGTGAAAAGGGAAGAGGTAAGTAATTTAACAAATAAACAATAAAGACAATAAGTAGACAAAAGACAGTTATACAAGAGAAAAGTAAAGTTATAAAACAGATAAGAAAACTAAAATTATTTCAAAAAACAGAATAAGGTTCAGCTATTCAATTGGTTGCATGGACCTCGTTACCTTTGCCTAACCTTTATGGGACCAACATAAAAATAAAAAATAAAAATATGACAATAGGCAAGACATGACGCTTGACATGGACATGGACACGGACGGACACGAGGCACATGATGCACAACAAAAGAAAGAAAGAAGAAAAGGAAGAAAATATATCGTCTTAAACTTTATAAATCATTATAAATTAGGTAATTAAATCCTAAAGTATGTGTACCAAGCTAGCCAAACGTAGACAGAGTACAGAGTACAGACAGAATAACAAGCATAGCGTAGCCCTAGTTTGCTAGTCTGCAGTTTATACAATCCTATGAAACTACAATACAAAATACAATACAACACAATGAAACAACAGAGCACACTCACGGCAAAGCAGATGGGACGCAAACTCGGGTGTGTATACATATTATGTACTATGTAAAAAACAAATAGAAAAGTGAACTCAAATACAGCTAGTGTCGAGTGACAAAGTTTCCCGCCCTTGTTGATGCTCATACATATGCATCTTAAGTTTTTTCCTAAAACTGTACATTTTGCAGGTTCCTAATTGTAAAAAAGTTGTAGTAAAAAGTAGCTCATTAGGTACATACAGCATAACTTGAATATTATAAGGAGTGCAAGCCCCCGCAAGCAAAAATTACAAAACAGCTGTAACGTGCTCACACATTATAGCGTTACATTCCTTAAAATACAACATTTGAGTTAATGTTACTGTTTTTCTCTTTTCCGTTCATTATTTTCACAGTTGGGTTTTTGTTCTTTTTAGCCGACTCCAAAACGGAGGAAGTTCTCAATTCGATTGTGTAGGTACGTTTTCTTTTAATAATTGTTTTCTAGTTTAAAAAAAAACATCCAATGCAATCAACCGTAGAAGCGAAATATTTTTCTGACGTCAAGATAAAACTTTATAGACAGAGCTAAGTAGAAGATTCACGCGCATGGCGCCAGATACAATGTTGCATAAAATGGCGAAACAGCAATTTGAACCACCCACGAACTAACATTGTGAATGGGTATCCATGAAATATTTACGTCAAAGTCGTAAACTACGCACCGCTGGATCAAACCGGGTTATAATTGGCCTGTTCCAGACGTTATCCCCCGTAGGGCATTACTTTATTGTCATACAATGTTGTATATGTATATCTTCGTCAGACTCCCTGAATATCTAATCTTGATTAACTATTCCGAGCTCATAATGTAGCACCCTAAAGTTCACATTGACTTGGGCAGTTGTTATCACTTTGTGCCCTTTAGAGAATGGGCTGCTTGAGCGTCTTAATAGGTTAATAAACGATCGGATCTGACGATATTTTTTATATGAAAGTTAATGGTCGTTGCTGGCGATATTGTAATTTCTGGAGGCTAACGTTAACGTTCTTGAAATTAAAGGCATAAAACACCGAAGAAAACACTGAATGGCTATTTTTCACTTTGCTTAATCAATTTCGACCGTAACTTTGTTTTATGAAACTGATTGCTCGCTTTTTATTCGAAAATTGATATTTGACAAGGCAAGCGAAAATCTGTCAGTGTAAGGAGTCGTTATCACGGATTATCGATTACGAACCTATCCGTTGATTTCACAGTTAACCTTATTATGTCTGTCCCAAATCCACTAAACTATATCCCGATATTATAGTTGTGCCCGAATCTCAATAAGTAATTAGTCCTATACATAATTATTTGAAATGTGTTATATTTTGATTGCCTACTGCCTATATTTTGTTACCTAATTAAGTTTACATAGTTAGTCCTATTAATTAGAACTCGACTTTCATTCAAATACTTATTTAGGAAAGCTGGATTTTACTTTGTGAAAATAATGGAATTAAACTAATCTCGGCTTCATAAGTACGTCTGGTGCTATGACTAGAGGTGACTGCTCTCTAAGCACCTGTAATGGCTAACATTGACAACCATTCAAAACATTCGTGACCAATACCTAGCATACATTATTTTCTGAGTTACTTTCACAAGTGGCACTTTATCCGTGGGACGCGATTCGTTTAACGCATAAAACTTATTTCATTAATTGGGGTACTTTATACTTGTTTTTAATGTTTGTTTAATTGTTTTGGGTGCAACTACGTGTTGAACTTAAGACTTGTATTTAACCATTTAAACTTCAACACATTTCTAAACAGCCACTTTTTCTTTAAAGTAATGACTTTGACTCACTTTGGCATTTTATGACTATATATGATTATTTTCTTAAACATGAAAATTAAATTCAATAATTTCAAATACGCGTCAATACGCTATGTTTCATAAAATAATTTGCAAAGTGATCATCTTGTTTCAATGTCAATTTAATTGTTTTAATTATTAATCGCTAGTATTGTAATTTGAATTGTTTTTACCATTTATTTTTTATTAAATTGAAAGTAGAACCGAATAAAAACTGCTGGTTACAATTTCAGTCCGTTTTAGTTTTATAATGAAATAAAAACGGATCACTCACGTATAACTCGAGTTTAGGCTGACATGTTTCGGACTAATTCGTAGTTTTTCTTCTGGGAGCGCACGACCTAGCGGCGGCGAGACGCACACTGCGCGCCGCGGTTCTGAGGGTCGAGCACGACTTTTCGAATCCTGCGTAACGTTACGGTTATCGTATCGAGATCGAGAAACCTCATACTAAATTTTAGTTCCTAATACGCTCACGGGCGGGCGCTGTTCCAAACGTCATACAAACTCGACAACGTTTACTATTCGATTTTACGTAACGCAGCATTCGTAAAGTCGTGCTCGACCCTCTGTTATTTTCGAAACAGTACCTACTACGAATAAGAATTTTTATCCAAGCTGAAACCGGGACGCATCGTCCGCTCGGTTAATTATTACTTAGTTAAAGGTTTTGCAGACACGGCTTTTTGACTATGAAATAATTCGGTTTTTAAGGGGAAGTAAACAATGTCAAAACTGATGGCAGCTTTTTTATCTGGCCATCTTAAAACTCGTTAATACGCTCTTTCAGATCGTGTTACAATACCCTTGTTGTAACGACGGACCGAAACGCGATGCCCGGGTTTGTATTGGATATTGATTACAAAGATATTTTTCCCCCTCACTACCTTGGAATGCCGTCTTTTATCCTTTAAAACAAGCGGGGAAAAACGCATTTTATCCACTAGTGGGGTAAGTAATTTGACCTTGGAGTGGAGCGTGTTTAAGTAGCTTTTGACCGATAGCAAAACGTAAAACGCTCATAATAATAGTCCGTTCAATATTAATTATCATTAAATAAATAATAAACGGTGTGAGAATTTTATAAAATATACCAAATCTTGCTTTATTTAATGGTTTTAAATCATAAACCTTAAAATTCTAGAAACATTTGTTTTTTTTTATAATGATGTTGAATGCACAAGAATGCAGGCAATGCAATTTCAAAACGCATCGTCAGAAATATCAACATTGTCAACAAAAAAATTCTCACCAACTCCGACTCACGGAAACATAATACAACTTCCAGAGTTTTTTGTTATAATATCGTAAAAAAATTGTGATTCAGTGATGAAGATTTATTTTTATGAGCTGTTTTTGCATGTTGGGCTGTCCTCGCTACAGTGAGGTGAAAAGTTTTGTGTTACACACGGGTGCAATAGTTATTTGTTATACAAGGGTGCAAAGTTGTATTTTAACCGCGAGTGTGGAATTGAAACACAAGCAAGCGAAAGGATTCTATAGTTGAACCACGAGCGAAGCGAGTGGTTCTAAAATAGAATCCTGAGCGTAGCGAGTGTTGTTTCAACACACGGGAAGTAAAATACATTATTGCACCGGTGTGTAACACAAAACCTTTCACTCACTGTAGCGAGGAAAGCGCAACATGCAAAAAAACAGCTCATAAAAATAAATCTTCATCACTGGAATCACAATTTTTTTACGATATTGCAACAAAAAACTCTGGAAGTAGTGTATTTTTATTTGAGTCGGAGTCGGTGTGAAAGATTTTGTTGACAATGTTGACATTCATGACGATGCGTTTTGAAATTGCATCTACTCAACTTGTGCGTTCAGAATTATATTCAGCATCATTATAAAAAAAAATCTCATAGAATTTTAAGGACCATTAAATAAAGCTAAATTTGGTATATTTATTAAATTCTCAAACCATTTATCATTTATTTAATGATAATTAATATAGAACCATTATTACGAGCGTTTTACGTTTTGTTATCTGTCAATAGCTACTTAAACACGGTCCACTCCAACGTCAAATTACTTTCCCCACTAGTCGATAAAATGCGATTTTACCCGCTTGTATTAAAGGATAAAAGACGGCTTTCCGAAGTAGTGAGGGGAAAATGTACTTTACTTGTCGTGTGGGTAAAATACAACTTTGCACCCTTGTATAGCAAATAACTATTTGGGAAAAATACCTATCCTACCGCTAAGCAGCAGTGCTTGCACTGTTGTGTTCTAGTGCGAAGAGTAAGACAGCCGGTGTAATTACGGGCACAAGAGGCGTTTCATCTTAGCTCTCTAGGTTGGCAATGCATCTGTAAACCTGTATTGTCATTTGTACAACACGTTATACGCTGCGTGTACATGACTACGCGAAACTACTCTATTTAAGAGTAGTTTTAGTTGCCTCAGTTGTAGACGCGCTCGCGGGTTCTGGTTTGTTCTGAATTCTGAGTATATTTATACATAGGCTTTCTAACAAAACTTTCAAAGTCAAACAACAGGATTTACTCTTCTTAAGCCTCTGTTCTTAATCCGCAACTTTAGACAAACGGCGCAGGAAACTTTAGTGGTGGATTACTTGTCGACTTGACGCTATAAGACCGCGGACTCAGCCTCTGTTGTAATTTTTGACACAAGAAAACTTAATAGTGAAATAAAAACGGATCATTCGCGTACATAAGTCGAATTAGTAGTTGCGCGCTGGCTCGTGCGCTCCCGGAAGGGCTACGCTTTAATCCGAAACATGTCGGGCTAAACTCGACTTATGTACGTGAGTGATCCGTTTTTATTTCACTATTATTGAGTCTCACGGTAGTTTGATGTTAAAAGTTGGTTATTATGCCCTAAATAAAACCCTCGAACCTATTCTCTTTTCATAAAGCCCTTGGGCTACAATGTGACGTAAGTGTAATAAGTGTGACGAAAAGTATTGTGTGTCACGGGTGGTACACCAACTTTCTCTCGCGATTTCGGGCTTCTATTAGAACCTTGTTCGTAATTCCTTACCGCAATTAGTATAAAATGTATTATTATGCTCAAACTGTGTTTATCTTGTCTGTCTGTTTTGATTAGTCTTGGTAGCCATTGAGATCTTATAGTGCACCCGCCGAAGAGCATTTTAAATACTATTTGAAAGAAATACCTTGTCACAGTGGGACATTGTTATGCTATTTAATTAAAGAAGTCATCGAATCATTTGCAATTTTTAACATTAAACCGTGAGACTGTCAGTCGAGTACAGTCAGACATGTTTCTCTCACTAATCCGTAGCCCTTCCTCTGGGAGCACACGCTTCGGCTTTTATAAGTGATCTGCTATTTTCATCATCATCATCATCATCATCATCATCATCATCATCATGTTAGCCGATTGACGTCCACTGCTGGACATAGGCCTCCCCCAAGGCTCTCCACTCAGACTCCTTTTACTGAGATGGAGTCACACGGCAGTTTCAAGCTAAAAATCAGAATTCGAGGTACCAGGATAACATAACTATTGCGGGATGGTCAAGTGCAGGTCGTGTGTCCACCCACGGCTCGCTTTCGCGTAACGAGACAGCTACACGTTATGATGCCCGGTCATGTTCACTGATACATGAAACGGCATTATGTTTCTCTTGAAGGGATATGTATGAGTGATCTACGATTGTGTCACTTGTTATTGTTTCTGAAGCCCTAGTATCAATTCTAGGCAAGTGCCTTTAACATTGATGTACCAAAAATAGAGGGATATGCCACCCCTTCACCGCGCGCGGACAAGCAATATAGGTGATTCGATGACTTAGTCGCCAACGGCCGCCGCTCAGGTGACATCTCCTTGACTTGCCCAATTTTAACAGTTTTACACATTTTTGAACTGTACAAACAACACGAAAAAGAAAAACAAAGCATAAGGAATCACATTCAATACGTAAATAAATAATACACTCATTATTTGTAAGGAAAACCATGCATTTTAAATTATAATATTATAGCCAAATAATGCAGTGCCAACAATTTATTTCCCCACCTGATAAATTCCTACCTCAAATATTATGGCCAAATAACATGGACCATTAATTTCCCGACCTGATAAATCCCGACCCGAGTAGAAATTCGGAAAGAAAAACTCCCGGTTAACTTTCACAGAATATTGGTTTTTATTTTTATTTTACTATATATAGCTTTGTTCGATCCTGGTAAATGGAATAAAACTATTACAGAAACTGACTATTCCATCTATTTCTACTGATTTTTCAGTTTTTAGATCTACCAATTTAGACTTTGCATTATCTGACCAATGACGACACTGAAATATCTTTTTTGTATTTTTTCCGTTATTTTATATTTTTACCTTTGAAATAGTTACGAAACACTTGCCGTCCATTCCACTTGCCACTCTGTGAGCTTTCTCGTCTCTTATACGTAAAATATTATCAGTAGTTGCTCTGTGAGCTGTAGACCTCGTGAGCTAATTAAAAAAAAATATATATATATAATTATCGAGCCTGTTTACAACATTTATCGTAGAGGAGAACAGCTGGACAGACATACGAAAGAATTTTTGTTCAATCTGAAACGTTGACGCTTCACTCGCTCGGTCAATAAATTTTGTGGACATGAATTAGCAGGTCGGTAGTCTTACATTATCCAGATGGTATATTTGTCTAAGGTATATTCCCTTGAAGTTTGACATGTCAGATTGTAATGAAAGCTAATGAGTGAAGGCCTCATTTTGTCAGCGCTAAAGAGATGCGTGGCCAGTCTTTCATGTTTAAAAGTCGATGGTCTTTAATAATGAATTCACATTACACTATAGGTACAGGAGGGGGCACAGGCTCAGCAGTGGGACGTAAAAAAGGCTGGTGATGATGATGATAGGCACAGAGTCTCTAGTGTAATGAACGACCAAAAATATGTCTCGATCGCGTTTGGCCGTTTCGATCCGCTCGTTTTTTTTGGCCGTTGATTACACTAGACTCTCAGAGCCTTTAGTAGTGTAGTTTTTGACATAAGGAAAGGTCTCGATTGCGTTCGCGTTTACGCCGAAGCCTCTAGTGTAATCTACGGCCAAAAAATACGCCTCCAACGCGTTTGCGTTAAAGTGTCAAATAGTATGAAAATTGTTTGTTGTCGATACGTGCCACTAGTGGCGCTGCTGATGTGCCCATAGTAATTCAGACGTAAACGCGAACGCGATCGAGATGTATTTTTGGTTGGTGTCGGTGATTACGCTCTAAGATCTCTAAATTACTAAAGGCCATATCGGCAGCACCTCTAGCGGCACGTATCGACAACAATCTATTCTCTGCGATCAGTGATTATAAAAGCACAAAATACGTCTCGATCGCGTTTGCGTTAAAATGTAAAATAGGTAGTATGAGAATTGTTAAACGCGAACGCGATCGAGACGTATTTCTTGGCCTGGTCGGCGATTACTTACACTAGGCACTCCCATAGTATTTGACACTTAACGCAAACGCGTTCGAGACGTGTTTTTTTGTCGTCCATTACACTGGGTGCTCAGATTTTTCGAAATTCGAAGACAAAAGCCCGGTGTTTGATTCAATTACTTGCTGTTTTTTCTCTGGTATTTATCGAAAGGATCCACGAAATAATTAATTTAACCCAACGAAAAGTATAAAAAAACTTTTACAAATGCATTGTTTACACAGCCAGCCCTGTTTGAGTATCCCGCTGTTTAACATAACATATAAATAGGTTGTAAAAGTCAAAAGCATTGGGCTTGAATGAATGAAAATATGTAAATCAATTCCGTTCAATGAATAAATGAATATTCACGCCATTTCCTAGAAAATAACTGTGTAACTTTAAATTTGGTCTGGCTCCAGCATCCTGATTTTGTGGGCAGCAGGCGTTTATTTGGCGTAAATAATTATTCCAGCGTAATATTATGATCCTGGCAGCATATAGTACAGTATTATTTTAATAATATTAAATGTCATTATAAGAAGAAGGAAAGAGAGGAAGGGGAACGCCGAGGATAGAGTATGACCTTTGAAAAGCCTTATGAATGCTTCTCATAGATTTTATGAGAAAACTGTTTGTACGATTTGAAATGTTCGGGATAGTTAAAGAAAATAATAATGTAGACCGATTTCAAATTTTTTTTTATTCGACAGAGTATAGGTACTTCTGAAGTGGTCCCATTGTCACCAAGTCAGGATCTGATAATAGAAGTTGGCGATTCATTCAAAGAATAATCCGCTCGCAACGTATCGACTTCATTTTTTTTTATATGATAAGGAAATCAAACGAGCAAGTGAACGAACTTACCTGATGGTAAGTGATCACCGCTGCCCATAGATACCCGCAATCCCGGAGGGTTTGCAGATGCGTTGCCAACCTAGATATTTGTGCTAAGCCATAAAACTGTTGGCTTTCGAGGATTATTTTATGTTTTTAAGGCGGTTTTACTTTTTTAAGATTTTTTTTATTTAATAAGAAACAAAATAGTTTAATGAATTTCGACTCAAATCCAACTAGGTAGCATAAATTAAGCACTAAGGAATCTATTAACCCGGTTTTCAGTACCATTTTTCTTAACTATAAAAAGTTAAATCATGTACTGTGTATGTAGGTTTGTGCAAACTTTCTAAAGCTGTAAGGGAGCTTTTAAACTCCAGCAACTTCTGCGTCTAGTTCAAGTCTGTGCTTAATAGCGCCCGAAGGATGTACATAAGCATCACTGGTGCTAGACTAATTTACGGAATTGCTAACACTGGTTAGAAAGGAGAAGTTAGTCACACTGCTTAATAGTTGCGGTTAAATTAGTTAGTAAAATAGTATTTACATACGTCAGTTATTAAATAGGTACCTACGCTTACGCCGACAGTGACCCAGACACAACAGAAGCTATTTTTCAAATTCCAAACTGAAATGTTACTATAAAGAAGGACTAGAAAGATGAATTATTCAAATGGAAAAAAATAAAAATACGAAAAAATCGATTTTAACAGAAGTTTTATACATGCAAGTACATAACATAAATACTAAAGTTAATTTAAAAATTCATCACACAACTTTAAGCTTTAAAAAGTTGTTAACCTTAATTCGAGAAATTGTCTTTTTTTAGTTATTGAAACTCGATAACAGCTTTATTTATTGATTGTTCTGACTTCGCAGCAGAAAAGTCATCTGTATTCATTGGGGTAACCTCGATCAGTGAAATCGCGTACGCCTCCACTCAAATAGGGTTACCATGGCATCGCTTCACTAAAAATAAATCCGCATATATTCATTTCAATGTCCAATACACAAAAGTGTAACTAAGAACTTTTATGATAAACTAGATATTTATTAAAGAAATCAGTTTTCAAATCGGTCCATCCGTTTGGAAGACCTATGATGCCACCCAGAGATACACACCTTAAACTAAGTTTATTTATTTACTAGCTGTTGCCCGCGACTTCGTCCGTGTAGATTTCGGTTATCGCTATCCCGCGGGAACTATGTAATTTTCCCGAATAAAAAGTAGCCTATGTTATTCCTCAATATTCAAACTACCTTCTTACCAAATTTCATCTAGATTGGTGCAGCGGTTTTCCCGTGAAGAGGTAGCAAACAGACAGACAGAGAGACAGGGAGACAGAGTTACTTTCGCATTTATATTATTAGTTAGGAATAACTTATTTTATCTTACCAAAAAAAAAATTACACAGTATGACCGTAAAAAACCAAAGCGCTGGAAAATTCAAACTACTTATAATATACACAGAAAAACACATCATGAAACACAGTAATACCGTATTAGGTACATTAAAAAAGTAGATATCTACATAAAATTACAACCAGGTATTATGACACGCTAGTTTTTTTTTCTTTAAAACCTGACGTTGCACGCGGAAAACGGTCGGGAGGTGGAACGCGTCATGAGGTTCTCAGTCCTTCTTTTCGGCACGCGAGGTACATTATACTATTATAGTATACCTCATGACGCGTTCCACCTCCCGACCGTTTTCCGCGTGCAACGTCAGGTTTTAAAGAAAAAAAAAACTGTCTCGAAAAAAAAAACGAGACAGCCGTCTCGTTTTTTCTTGCTATCCCGTTATAGTTCTGTGCCGGGAACAATCATCTGTATTCATTGGGGTAATCCAGACTCAATGAAATGGCAATGGCGTACAGTAGGGTCGCCGACGCATTGTTTTGTGTGAAACTTTAAGGGGATGTTTGACCGAAAACTGAAATGCAGCTGACTGCTGCCACAAGATGACTGATGTTATTTTTCTTTTTTTTTGCATTAGAAATTGCGTTTTTTCAACGAAAGGACATTCATGTCAAGATAGTTTACCTTTTTTGTAATGCTAAAAAAAATTAAGTACAGGTATATTTGGTAGTGGTAAGCTTCTAGTGTTAAGAGACACATTAAATGTAAAACGGGGTAATGTAAATTAGGCATAAAATCAGATGGAGGTGCTTGAAATAAATTTAATTTGAATTTCGTGTTACAAGAATAAGTTATTGGCTTTTGCATTGTCATACAACTTTACATATTGTCATACAAACAAACAAACACTGCTCGTTAAAAAGCTTGTAAAAAGCACATAGACATCGTTAGGTACGCTTGTACTTTAATATTACAATGTGATTGTTAATTAACGATATAGCTAAAAAAATATTGTAATAAATATTTAAATAATGGCTTCCCAGCTTTAAAGACATGAAATGAAACGTGTAAAATTTCGTAGAAAATGTGTACGAAAAAGAAAGTTTGGCAACTTGTTGCTTTCATTCCTGGCGCTCTGGACTTTGAAATTCTTTGCGTATTTTATAAAGTTACAATTTGAAATATGTCTGAAAAATTCGGTAACTTGGTAAGGTACCTTACCACGGACTAAGATTAAATTTGATCGTTCATTATGGTAAGAACAATTTAAAAAAAACCCGACTGCAAATACATCCTATGTCACTCCCACAACTTGGACGAATCTAATTACACCCATACATTGAAATCCGTCAAACGGTTTACGCCGTAGAGCGTGCTAAAGAATTAGACATACCTACATACAAAGGTACAAATACGCTCGAAAAACATAACCCTCCTTTGGCAGTCGGTAAAAAGGAAGAAAGAAAGTGGTAATCCCAATACCAGTTATCTAATTGGGTATTTGACCGGAGAACTATTTTTTTTGCATACTGGGTGGATCCCTTATTATTTGCAATTTTAAAAACTTCAATTCAATTCAATTTTTGAAAATATGGCTCCATCGATACAATCGATGATTTCGCCAATGTCGAGTATAACTAAAGACACTATCAGTGTAGAAGACGTTGTTCGGTAGGTAATGTTAACGTTGTGGTTAGTTAGGTTAGACTTAACAGCCTAACCTAAAAACCCAACCCCTCCCCCCCTTCTTCGGATATTAGCCAACGGTTAACTATTTTAATAAATAAAATAGTTAACCGGCCCAAACGCTACTCTTCCCTATAAGATTAAGACTCTTAGAGGGAACCGTAACGCTCGAACACACGAGGAGGTTATCCGACACGCACTCCCACGCATTTTAAAAACTTAAAAAGGAGGCTGATTTTGACATTTATACTATTCTTGAAGGTGACAGGTTTTTCAACGTCGACGTGTCAAATTTTCAATAGCTACAGTCAGCGGCAAAAGATGCTAAACAACGAAAGCGGTCACAATGATCTGCACAAGCTCTTATGTCTATAACAATAGAGCCGTGCTTAGATCATTGTAACCGCTTCGGTTGCTCAGCAACTTTGCTGATGACTGTGCTATAATAATGACAGCTATTTTGACACTTCGACGCTGAAACAACTGATCAATCTTAGGTAATAATACCCCTGGTTTGACTAACGTGTCAAATATTCGTATGTTATGTCAACAATACAAAATGACAGTACCTCCTTGTGTCTCCTCAGGAATTGAATCAGTCCCAGAAGCAACTTACTACACCTAATGACTAGAGACTAGTAATTAGGTGTAGTAACTAGACCATTATTTTACGGGTAATTAGGTACGTCTCTATCATTTTGATGAAGTGGCTTAAAAATAAAGCTGATTAAACAAATATCGATATAAAAATACGCAAACAAAATTAACAAGTGTAGGAAAGGTACTTAATAAAAAAAACTAAAACGATGTCGTAAGCATGCCCTGAAAATTCCAACTTTTTCAATTTCCCGGGTATTAGGTAAGCTTTGTTCCAGACTTTAATAAGAGATTTTTATGATTTCACTTTAATATCTTCATAGCTGCTGTTCCTCTAATATCTTCCGTTTCCTCCATTTTCATTGTATTTTATCGATACTAGAGTCGCATAAGTCTGTGAAGAATTGCGGGTTATATTAAAAGGTCTGGTGCTGCACACTTATTCTCCAACTCGCTCGCAATCGCCATCGTGTTCATTTTGACAGTTTTCGTATGGGCTGACAATTGGTATCGGAAACAGCTAGCTGTCACAGTTGTACAAAAACTGGCATTTCTATCCGATGACGAGTGTCAAAATATTTACGCAATTACCCTGCTTGTCTTGAGTCATTTTGCGTAATCGGATTTCTTGACAATGTGCAATAAAAATCAATGATGCATCACTGCATCAGTAATAAGAAATAAATTAGGAGAGACTGTAAACGTTGTGACCCCAGAAAAAGTAGGTACATTCCATTTTTTTGTATCCTAAAATTTTGCATTTTAATATTTAAATATTTAAATTTGAATTTTAACTTGCAACGTTTGTTGTTTAGATTAGATTAAATCATGCAAACTAAATTTGTCCCACTTCCATTTGATTAGTTTGAAATTGGTCACGCATATTTAGATTAGATGGCAATCAATGGAAGCACAATCAACAAAAAGTAAAGTCAGCAAAAAAGTTTTTCTCATCAAAAGCTTATTAAATAAAATCAGTTACATTTGTAACAAACACACTGACCGTGACAAATCAACAAACAACCCATATATCACAGTTATCGAAACTTTCGAACTATTACTCGTAGCTTCAAATCCAAGTAGAACCCTCAGGGAACACGCCAATTGTTGGCACAACAAGGTTCATAATAATATAAGTCGTGATAAACTTCGACTGTTTTCAAACCTTAAGTTACAAACTCAGTGTGACAGAGATAAATTTAGAATAGTCTACATCAAAAGTAACATTTTTGCTCTGAGGGTCGAGGACGACTTTACGAATGCTGCGTAACGTTATGGTTATCGTATCGAGATCGAGAAACCTCATACAAAATTTCAGTTCCAAATACGCTCAAGGGCGGGCGCTGTTCCAAACGTCATACAAACTCGACAACGTTTACTATTCGATATTACGTGACGCAGGTTTCGAAAATTCGTGCTCGGCCCACTGCAGTCGAGAAACAAACCGTTTCAATCACCTAATATACTCAGTTCGTATAGCACTTCAATACCGATAAGCTGTCTCTATGTATTTATACAACTGAGCAGGTAATGAGACCGTTAAGTATAAACAACGGCCAAAAATACGTGTCGATCGCGTTTGCGTTACGGGTGTCAAATAGTATAAGAATTGTTTGTTGTCAATACATGCCACTAGTGGCCCTGCTAATGTGCCCATAGTAATTCAGACGTAAACGCGAACGCGATATAGACGTATTTTTGTCCGTTAATTACACTAGACGCTCTGACTACGCAAACGCTATCGAGACGTTTTTTTTGGCCGTTCATTACAGTAGACGCTTAAAGAGTACCTAAGTGTGTAATGAACGACCAACAAAATACGTCTCGATCGCGTTCGCGTTACAGTGTCAAATACTATGAGAATAGTACGTCGCCAATACGTGCCGAGAGGCGCTGTCAATTTGCCCTTAGTAATTGAGACGTTTACGCGAACGCGATCGAGACGTTTTCTTGTGTCAAGAATTACACTAGAGGCCCAAGAACATTTCAATAATCCAACTCGTTCTGGCTTTAGTAGAGCTTCCGCTTCTAGTCTTTACCAGTATTCCCATGTTTTTGTAGGCCAAGCACGAAGTTTTCGAATCTTGCGTAACATAATCGAGTAGTAACGTTATCGACAAACTTGTATGACGTTTGGAACAGCGTCCGCCCGCGAGCGTATTTGAAACTAAAATTTTGTATGAGGTTTCTCGATTTCGATACGATAACGTAACGTTACGCAGGAATCGAAACCCTCGTGCTCGGGCCTCTGGCCCGGAATTTAACAGTAGGTAATCAATTCAATGGAAAAGTTCTTCGTAGAGTTTAGTGGCGCGAGGTGCCTCGCGCTGAATTACGGGTCATAAACTATGGACACGTGTACACTGAAAGCAAATTTTAGTTGGTTTTACCATATTTCAACAAAATTTTAGGGTTAATATAGCACCTACCCTTGAGTTTTGTTGTTTCAACAAAAACTGTATTGTTGATCAGTTAAGGTAATTTTAACTTGTTGCATATTTGTTGATTCAACATTTCAATATAATAGTAAAATTAACCCTCTAATAAGGGGTTAATATAGCACCAACCCTTGGATTTTTGGTTGTTTTTACAAGTAGCACAATGGTAAATTTAACCGTCTAGCGTAATGTTAATTCATTACCTGCCTTTAGATTTTTGTTAGTTTTACTAGTTTGCACGAAGTGCAAACCTGTAAAAACAACAAACCATGACAGTAATATTAACTCTTCAGCGAGGGTTGCTTTAACGTACTCGAAATGTTAAAAGCACATGTGTGTTTGTGTTGAATCTACTTACTTTTAATGGTTAGTTTTACTAGTTTGCACTTTGTGCATAACTGTAAAAACAACAAACCATGACAGTAATATTAACTCTTCAGCGAGGGTTGCTTTAACGTACTCAAAATGTTAAAAACACAAGTGTGTTTGTGTTAAATCTACTTGCTTTTAATGGTTAGTTTTACTAGTTTGCACTTTGTGTAAAACTGTAAAAACAACAAACCATGACATTTAAGTTAACTCTTTAACAAGGGTTGCGTTAACGTACTCGAAATGTCAAAAGCACAAGTGTGCTTGTGTTAAATCTACTTTCCCATTAATGTTAGACTAACCTTCGAACTCAAGTTTGCGTTAACTGAGTTACTTCTATTGGTTCAACTCGTACTGTATTGTTGGGTCAACCCAAAACATTTTAACTACAGCTAACAATATAGTACAAGTTAAACAAACCAATAGTGCGAAGGTTAGTTCAACACAAACACACTTACGTAATCAACGCAACAATTTTGTTGAAAATACTATTATGTCTAGGTTAACATAACAAAATATTTTAAGTACAGCCAACAATATAGTACAAGTTAACGCAACCTATGCGAAGGTTAAACCAACACAAACGAACTTGCGTAATCAACACATCTGTTTTGCTGTATTAACCTAGAATCAATACTGTTTTTAACAAATCAGTTTTGTTGAGTCAACATGTACTATATTGTTGGGAATACTCAAAATGTTTTGTAGTATTAACCTAGACATAATAGTATTTTCAACTAAACAGTTTTGTTGTGCCAATAAGTGCATTTGAGTTGAATATACCAGATCTTAATGTTGAATTAACCTTTAAAGCAGAGGTTGGGTTGACCTAGATTTAATGGTATTTTTAACAAAATAGTTGCGTTGATTCAATCAATGTCTTGATATTGAATTTACCTGCTTTAAAGGTTAAATATACTTTCAGGAAGGGGTAGGGTTAACAGTCTTGCAATGTTGAACCAACTTTTGCTGTTATAGTTAGGTCTACATGTGTGATTTGTTGCATTAACCTTGATTATATGATAAAATTAACACTGTAGTTTTGTTGAGGCAATAAGTGTCTCGCTGTTGTATTAACCTAGAGTCAATAGTATTTTTAACAAATCAGTTTTGCTGTGTCAACTTCTACTAATTTTGTTGGGAATACTGAAAATGTTTTGTGGTATCAACCCAGATTATAATAGTGTTTTCAACAAAACATTTTGTTGTGTCAATAAGTGAGTGTCTGTTGCATTTACCTGATAAAATAAAGTTGCATCAACTTTACGAATTAGGGGTTGGATTAACCCGGGTTACAATGTTGAATCAACTTTCGTGATATTTGTTAGGACTACATGAATGGTATCTTTACAATGGTATTACAATGGTATACTAGGTTAATTTAAATAATATTTATCAACTTAATGTGTATACTTAATAGATCACATTAACTTGAATAATGTTGTTACAATTAACCTTGAAGCTACCGGCAAACATCTTGAGCAACGAGTGACGTGGCGGGAGCACGCGCAGAAGAATTTTTATATGTAAATTAGTTTCTGCGCATGCCCCACCACGTCACTCGTTCAAGATGGTTGCCGGTAGCTGTACCATTGTAATACCACTACAAAGAGGTCAGTTTCACGATATAATCAAAGTGGTCCTGACAATTATAACGGTAGTTGATTAAACATTGTAGCTCGTGTTAATCCAACCTCTACTTTAAAAGGTTGATTCAAAAGGTTTTTTCACCAGGCAGGTGCAACACAAACGCACTTATTGACACAACCAAACGGTTTTGTTGAAAATACTATACTGAGCGGTACAATTAATGGCCCACTTTATTTTTACTATTTATTGTAAAAGTATTCCTTAAATAATGTTTTACATTAAGCAAGGAAAAAATGGCGGGTGATTAATTTTGCATCCGAGTTTATTATATCCCACATGGTATGTTGAGTGCTCCCAACAAAGTTAGTGGGAGTTGACAGCAAAACTGTTTTATTAAAAATACTGTTGGTTCTAGGTTAATACAACACCAAGACACTAACAATATTGTTACTTATGTCTAATCAATTGGTCAAATCACACAGATAGAAGATAGACACGACACTAAACAAACAAAAGTATCTTCTACATAGGTACACATATCTTGAATTCAAATTAAATAAAATCTAGATTTTAATTATATATAGCCTAAGAAAACAAGTTGGTTCCACATAGCAAATACTGTAAAAAGAACATTAAAAAACGAACGATACGGTGTAAAGTATATTTTAAGCAATTCAACCTACCACAGGTAGAGAACAATCAAACTTATCATACATAAGCAAACAACAAATGCAATAAGTATACAAAAAAGAACAAATTAGTAAAATTTGTATGCACTAATGCCTAAAACGAGATTAATTTTAACAATATTATCTAACATCTCTAGACTCTCTGCTTTACTTCTTGGTCTTGGCCTTAGGCCAAGAAGTAATGTATGAAAAACCTAAGAATAGTACATTACTGCAAAGGCCGTGAAGTAAGGGATTGATGGACGAGCTTTGGGGCAGACGGCAGAGTCGTAGACGAGGCCGAGCAAAAGGAGTCCAGCAATCCCTGTTCTGGCCGAGGCTTGTATAGTGCTTTTCTCAAGCTATGTGAGGAAATATTAAAATCAAAATGACTACCAGGTAATCAAGTAAAAATTGTTTCATTTGCCGCTTTTTTAGGGTTCCGCACAGCAAAGGGAAAAAGTAGGATCACTTTGTTGTCCGCATGTCTGTCAGTCAGTGAGTCAGTCTGTCTGTCAGACAGTCAGTCAGTCAGTTTGTCTGTCAGTTTGTCTGTCGGTCGGTAAGTCTGTCAGTCAGTCTGTAAATCTGTCTGTCTGTCTGTCTGTCTGTCAGTCAGTCAGTCAGTCTGTATGTCAGTCAGTCGGTCTGGCTGTCTGTAAGTCTGTCAATCAGTCTATCTGTCAGTCAGTCTGTTTGTCAGTCAGCCTGTCAGTCAATCAGTCAGAATGTCAATATGTAATTCTGTCAATCTGTCAGTCAGTCTATCTGTCAGTCAGTCAGTCAGTATGTCAGTCAGTCGGTCTGTCAGTCTTTAAGTATGTATGTATGTATTAAGTCTGTCAATCAGTCTGTTAGTCTGTCATTGTCTGTCTGTCAGTCTGTCTGTCATTCAGTCAGTCAGTAGTCTTTAAGTATGTCAGTCAGTCTGTTAGTCTGTCATTACGTCTGTCTGTAATTCAGTCAGTTTGTCAGTCAGTCAGTCTGTCTGTCAGTCTGCCAATCAGTCAGTCTGTCTGTAAGTATTTAAGTCTGTCAGTCTGTCCGTCAGTCATGTCTGACTGACAGATTGACAGACAGTTAGACTGACAGACAGACTGACTGACTGATAGACTGACAGACATATGGACAACAAAGTGATCCTATAATGGTTCCCTTTTTCCTTTTGCGGTGCGGAACCCTAAAAAAGCAGCAATTGAAACATGAAACATTGAATTTTTACTTGATTACCTGGTAGTCATTTTGATTTTAATATTTCCTCCTATTTAGTTTTAAGTTGTAGTTTATTTAGTTTAAGCTTAGATTTAATGTCATTGTAAATTGCTTTTATTATGTAAATAAAGTTAATTCAAATTTTTACATCAAGGTTAGAACGACTTGTAATATTATTATGATCAGACATAGGAATCCACGGGGCAAAATTTTATAACTGGTAAGGAGTTCCTATATCCATAAACTCAATTATCGATGTTTGTTCCATATAGTAGTTATTTAACACCCTGAAATAGATTCATCAGTCAAGACGTTTAACGCCCAAAAATTTGGAACAAATTGTAATCGTTTATTTGAAGAACAGTAGATGGGACAGTAATAAGAAAAAATTGTAATGAGTAAAGTTTCAAAAATCGTTGAGAAAAAGAAAAGAATTACGCTATTACCTATTTTGTTGAATTTATACACTTTTAATAAAAACGTATTATTAAAAACATCACATGAAATGATTGCAAGAATATGGAACAAGCATCGATAATTGAGAGATAGGCATTTATTTTAGTTTAGTTTATTTTTAGTTTTTATTTATGTGTGTAGATGTAGTTTAATTTAATATTTGATTATTTGTAAATATGTATACCGTGGATTATGGATTATTGGAATCAATCATCATGATGATAATTATGATACAAGTTCGGAAAGATAGCAATTCCCAACGAGTATCTGTGATCTTAAAACGCGAGCGAAACAAGTGTATTGAGAGATTATCGGTATAGGAACTTACCTACCATGAAATTTTGTCCCGTGTTCCTATGTCTGATTATGATACTTTGTAACATACAGAATGATTTTTTTATCACTAGCCAAAGAGTGTAGTAGTTTCAAAAATTGCACCCTAAGCTTTCGAGTTTGAAACTATTATTACAGCAATATTAATATTAGTTTCATGTTAAAAATACAGCAATATTTATACAAAATTTGGTATTTGTCCGTTTCGTACTTTTTGAGAAAGAAAATAAAAGCGTTTTAGGGTTAAATGGATGCCGTGAGGTGTCAGGCGGCAGTAGAGGGTTTAAAATTGATATGAAGTATTTACTCCTCACGGGACATCATCTGATAATAGTTCCAAACTCAAAGCTTTGGGGGCAATTTTTGAAAGGCTATTCTGCTATACCCTTTGGCGCACTTGCTCAGACCATCAATCTGAACAACTCATTATGGGAGCAACTAAGATATCACAAAAAAAACAGTTGTTTCTAGTTTACCTACTAGACCGAAACCGAAACCTAGTGACAAACTGAACAACTTTTCCTTAAGAAACATGGGTCGTAATATTAAAAAAAAAAATAGTCTCTTCATACTGTTTTTTTCGTATTTCAACCCATGTTTCTTAGGAAGTTGGTCACTTTCATGAGTACTGTCTCTGGATTTCGGGTTATATACTGGGTTTTCGTAACAACTTATAGGTCTGTAAAAAAACTTTGAAATATAGAATGTTTTACTCTCACTGCATTTTTATAATACAGTATTAGATTAAATCTGTTCTAATGTCTTTATTCTAAAAACAATTGGAATCAGTCTAATGCTAGGGACCAAAAACGGAGAGTAGTTATAGACGGACTGCATTTCAGCTGCGAACAGACTGCAAAATTGCAATAGGGAAGGTGGCTGCTGTGCTACTAGGTTGCTAGTTCGTCTGTAACGGCCGTAAGTTTTTGGACACTGTATCATTCATTAATCTTATTTAGTATTTGCTCAGTCCTATATGGCTGGCTCTAAAAAAATATATAATAATATCCAGTAAACTATAATGCATGACTCTAAAAGGTAGCCAACTCCCTACAAGCAATTCTGCCATAAAAAATTTACTACACTAAACTGCCGTCCTAATAAAATACGCAGTAACTATGTATCCAGCTCATATGATATATAGCTATTGCGTTTTTTTAAAGCCGCTGAAAAGTGTCCTATTGCTCTGTAGAAAGTGGCGCCTATGTACCAAAATGTATGATATATAAAAAAACTGAGAAATTAACGAGCGTTTGAAATTTGGACATTTTCATAAAAACGGGTCTTTAAAGATCATAAACCGAGTGATGCCATCTTAAGATATTGAGGGTTAACGTTTTTGGAGACTGTGTATCACTCGTTAATCTTATTAAGTATTTATTCAGTCCTATATGGTTGGCTCTAACAAAATATATAGTCATATCAAATACACTATAATGCATGACAAAAGGTAGCAAACTCCCTACAAGCAATTCTGCCATAAAAAGTTTACTACACTAAACTGCTGTCCTAATAAAATACGCAGTAACTATATATCCAGCTCATATTCATGAAGGGTACACGGGAAAGAACATGTAATCACTTTTTTTAAAACGAAATTTTAATCTCAAAATGTAGAGCACACAATAGACTATAAGTTACGACTCAGTTATAGATACAAATATTTGTGTAACCTGTCTTCTTTATCAGTTTGAAAAAAGATGTAGGTCTTTTCTTCTTCTTAATGGATTATGGATAATTACATCGTTCCAAACTAACAAATCGCGATAACTCGAAAAGTTGCTAATGTAGACATGATCTTTCTATGTACCCCTTATAATGATAAATAGCTCTTCCGTTTTTTTAGGGCGGCTGAAAAGTGCCCTATTGCTCTGTAGAAACTAGCGCCTATACCAAAATTTATATAAAAACGGAGAAATGAACGAGCGTTTGAAATTTGTAAATCAGCACTATTTTGTAACGTTACATCAAATTAATATCCATCATTGAAGCAGGGTGCCAGAGTTTAGAGAGAAGATCATAAACCGAGTGATGCCACCTTAATGGCAGTTAAGAATTAATGTCTTAACAATTTTGTGCCAAAGGACTGTAAGCACTGGTTTATATTTAAAATGGTTTGTAGATGGAGTTGGACTTTGAATACAGACATTTTTACAAAAAGTTAAGTAATGATTATTTTTATTGAGACTAAAAGTATTTCAGCAGATCCGATAAAATGTAGAGACGAAAAGGTATAGTAAGTAAGTAGGTAGGTAAGGTAGGTAGGTTTACTCATAAGCAGACACCGGAATTCTCATAGCACTTTTGAACTGTCATAATGACAGTTCTTTTATCGACTTTCGATGTTTACCGATATACTAAACTTCGAAATAGGTAGTTAGATACTAGTGTCCTTCGTAGGTATTATAATATAATAAGTAATAATAAAAGCATTAAAACAGTTACTTATGTGATTATTGCATAATGATAGACTTACCGAACTAGTTATTTATGTTAAAGTCAAAGGAAGTTAAAGCGGCCGTTGACTCTTTACAAATGAAATTAAGTTAAGTAATAAAAGATTAACGGATTAACGATTTTGTGCCAAAGAATGTCTGTCAGCACTGGTTTATTTAATACCTATGGTTTGCAGATGGAGTTGGATCTTGAATACAGATCTCCCAAAAAAGACATCTCACTTTTTTTTGAAGTTCCCACACTTTTTAGAGAAAGTCAATGATGCTTTTACTGACGTAAAAGTATTTCCAGAATTTAAAATTATCTTCAACAACACGACAAACGAAGGTAAATTTTGCCTTTGCTCAAATCGCGCGATATAAATAGATTTATTTTAAGTGGATGGATCTTGAAATCGGGCCGAAACAATGAAATAAGTACAATAACAAATATATACCTGCCAAAGGAAAACTGATAGATAGGTATAATAATCAAAGGAGGCTATTAAAACGAGAAGGAGTACTTGGCCGGAAAAGAAAACTTGAAATTGAAAATATTCAGGAACATTCAGGTACCTGTATTGATTTAAACTTTCGCGATTTTCACACATTATCATGATACTCGGGACTTAATCGCGTAAAAAATTGTGTACTTAAATTTATATTTTTTACGCGATTGAGTCCCGAGTATCATGATAATTCAGGTACCTACTTACATTTGTACAGAGTCGACAGCAAATACACTTTTTAACTACAGGCAAAGTACCCAAATGTATCATAAGTCGTAACACATCTTTATTATTATAGGAATAAGGATGCATCCTGATGTGTTGCGAAGTATTTGGCCACTTTGGTTACTCTTACGTGTTTTATGTTGACTAAGTGTGCTGTTTTGCATTTTACTTCTCTGCTGAAATTATATCATTATCATCAGACATTGCACATGCAGAAGACGAGGAAACCGTTATATGGCTTCAGTATAATAAAGAACCCTTTCATGAAGTAAAAGATAAATGGCTGGAAACTAGGAAATATCGCATGGAAACTGATTACAAAAACGCAAAACATAACTTGCAAGACATATTAAAGAAATATCCATTGTTGAAGCAGAGTTTTGGCTTTCAGCTTGTAAGTATAAATTTTTAATAAAGCAGTAAAATAGTTACTCATGTGATTATTGCATAATAGTACGGGAAGAAGTGGCATTCAATGTATGGGAGGTGCAAATTTTTTTTTTTTTAATAAACTCACCGAAACATGAATACACAGAAAAACCAGAAAAATACCAACCCCGGGAATCGAACCCGGAACCTCGACACTCCGGGTCGCGTGCCCACCCTTACACCAGAATTGGTATTTAACCCCCGGACCCGGAGTGTCGAGGTTCCGGGTTCGATTCCCGGGGTTGGTATTTTTCTGGTTTTTCTGTGTATTCATGTTTCGGTGAGTTTATTAAAAAAAAATATAATTGATACTCACGGGAAGACCGTAAAAATAAAAAAAATAATTGGAAAAATAATAAAAAATACAAAAAGATTTTCCAATTGAGATCATGGTGCAAATTTTGTTATCAGATGGATTCACTTGGCACAGTAAAGTTGTATCCTAGGTCAAACTGAGCTGATTTAGCCCGGTAGCCATCCACTACCCCTCGGGGGGTAGGGAAGGGGGGCACTCAAAGTTACACGCCTCCGCGCTTTAGAAAAAAAATCATATCGGCTTCTATTTACCTACCATCTCAAGTGTGGTGTCATTTTCTGAAAAACCGGACATGAGGAATTCATTTTTTAGACATTTCATGTACAGTTCCATAGAAAAAAATGAAAATATTGACGAACTTATCAAAATCGGTTTACTAATTTTTTTATTCAACTATCAGTATCTTTAAAAATAGTTAATATTGTGCAAAATAAAAAATACCGTCTTAAAGGAAATTTATCTAGCTTTAAAAAAAATTATACTTTACTATGTACAGCTATCATATATCTATCTGAAAAAAATCGGACATGGTACGCGGCGGCCTCGCGCCGTTAGTTATACACCGTGTTATACGCCGCCGCGCTTTAGATAAAAGAGAATACATCGACTTCTATTTTCCTAATAACTCGAGTGTGGCACTGGCGTCTGATAAATCGGACATAAGGAATTCATTTTTGAGACATTTCATGTATAGTTTCATAGAAAAAAAAAATATATATATATTGACGAACGTATCAAGATCGGTTTGCTAATTTTTTTATTCAAGTATCAGTATTTTAAAAATACTGAATTTAGTGCAGAAAAATAAATACGACCTTAAAGGAAATTTATCTAGCTTTTTAAAAACATATACTTTACAATGTATAGTTATCCTATGATAACCTACACCTATGTGTATCAAAAAAAAAATCGGACATGGTACGCGGCGGCACCTTCGCCGTTAGTTTTATAGGTTCGCCGCTGCGCTTAAGATTAAAAATCATATCGGTACGCGGCGGTGCTTACTAATTATTCCAATCGTCTAGTATCACCATAATTTGTTGAAAGTATTGGTTGATTTTTCATGCAAAATATATAGAATACAACTTAGCTTAGCTATATTGACTGTCGCATCAATAATACTACCTATTTTTATATTTCTATTGGTTTAATTTGAACTACACATTCCACCACAGTGGCATAATTCGGTACATGCTAATGCCAATTGCTTTTTTTTGGCAGCTGTACCTAACACCGCATCGTGACTTGCACTTGCACCGAATTAGCTCCCAACAAGCGGTAGCAGCAACGGCTGCAGTAGTCCAGGGCCGTGTTTTATACCTAAAGCTACAAGTTCTAATTACAAGCGGAAGTCTCGGAAAGGGTGATAGAATGAGACTTCCGCTAGTAAATTGTAACTTGTTTGTAGCTTTATAAAACACGGTCCAGTTTGGTTTCCACTCATCTGATTTTAATACCCATCGCCAATCCGCTGGACAGGGAAGATTTTGATGTGGCACCCTCAGAATACAGAAAAAACCAGAACCCGCGAGCGCGCCTAAAAGCGAAAACTAAAACTACTCTTAAATAGAGTAGTTTGGCATAGTCATCTCCGAGCACGCAGCGTATCCTAACGTGTTGTACGAATGACAATACTAATTAATCCTTTCTCGTGACTTTCTTACAAACAAAAACACATATATAAAACAGAATATGATCAAATTTCAAATATAAACGGGTAGAAAAATCAATAAAAAATGGCCTCACTCCGAGGCGTACGATTATGACTGAATGCGGCTTCTGGTTTATTGCGTATTCTGAGGTGGCACCATAGCTTGGCTCCAAACGTGCACACCCTGGTAAATAGCCCTAAGGAAGTGTTGCTCAAAAGTCACAACAACACAACAATTTGAAATGTAATACCTGATTTCGTAATCATAATCAAAAAAAGACCAACAGCCGGAAAATATTCCGCCGACGGAAGTCAGTTTTGAGCAGCACCTCCTTAGAGCTATTTAACAGGGTGTGCACGTTTGAGGCTAAGAAGGTGCCACATGAAAATCTTCCCAGTCCAGCGGTTTGGGGATGGGTATTAAAATCAGATGAGTGGAAACCAGAGCAAGGGCAAGTCACGATGCGGTGTTAGGTGCAGCTGCCAAAAAAGCAATTAGCATATACCGAATTATGCTACTGTGGTGGAATACGTACTTCAAATTAAACCAATAGAAATATAAAAATAGGTAGTATTATTGATACGATAGTCAATATAGCTAACCTAAGTAGTATTCTATATATTTTGCATGAAAAACCAACCAATACTTTCAACAAATTATGGTGATACTAGATGACTGAAATAATTCGTAGGCACCGTCGCGTACCGATATGATTTTTAATCTTAAGCGCGGCGGCGAACCTTTAAAACTTACAGCGCAGGTGCCGCCGCGTACCATGTCCGATTTTTTTTTTTTGATACACATAGGTGTAGGTTATCATAGGATAACTATACATAGTTAAGTATGTTTTTCAAAAGCTAGATACATTTCCTTTAAGACAGTATTTATTTAAAATACTGATATTTGAATAAAACAATTTGCAAACCGATTTTGACATGTTCGTTAATATTTTTATTTTTTTCTATGAAACTATACATGAAATGTCTCAAAAATTAATTCCTCATGTCCGATTTATCAGGTGCCGGTGCCACAATCGAGTTATTAGGTAAATAGAAGTCGATGTATTCTCTTTTATCTAAAGCGCGGCGGCGTATAACACGGTGTATAACTGGCGGCCCCAGGCCGCCGCGTACCATGTCCGATTTTTTTCAGATAGTAAAGTATACATTTTTATAAAGCTAGATAAATTTCCTTTAAGACGGTATTTTTTATTTTGCACAATATTCACTATTTTTAAAGATACTGATAGTTGAATAAAAAAATTTGCACACCGATTTTGATATGTTCATATTTTTTTTTTTTCTATGAAACTATACACGAAATGTCTCAAAAATGAATTCCTCATGTCCGGTTTATCAGGTACTGCCACCACACTCGAGATGGTAGGTGAATAGAAGCCGATACGATTTTTTTTCTAAAGCGCGGCGGCGTGCAACTTTGAATGCCCCCCCCCCTCCCCCTCCCTACCCCCCGGGGGTTAGTGGATGGCTACCGGGCTAGATCAGCTCAGTTTGACCTAGGATACAACTGCGCCAAGTGAATCCATCCGATAGCAAAATTTGCACCTTATGCCGCTACTTCCCGTACTATAGGGTCGTTTGAACACAAATCTTTAGTATAATTGTCTTTGTTTCTCAAAGTACAAACTGACTCAACTGTTTGTTTACACATTAGACTTGTGAGTTTTACAAATTCAGCAATAATAGTTACTGGAAAATGAGTGACTAATGCCCGTTTTCACCAACGACACCTAAGTCATCACCTAGTCAGGGGACCCCTATCCTAAGTGGCCCCTTGTATCTCTCCCTAACCTAATTTTATTTTCACCAACCTAGGTAACACCTTAATAAACGTCACTTAACTAAGTGACGGTTTGTTTTAGCTGTAGTGATTTCTAATACCGGTTTTGTATCGATATTTTTTTTTAAGAGGAATAACTTCAAATATCGTATATAAAAAATTAAACCAACATTTTAAAAACATACAAAAACTAGACAAATGTATTATTACTACTAAGTTGACGTCTTATTTTTTATTTTTAAATGTTGACTAAGCTGTATGGCATTATCTTTGCCATCAAGAAAAATAAGAACTTACAGTGACAGTTTATAACTATCTATTTATTTTTCGAACTTTCGGTGCGATGATTGTAGTTTATTAGCGAGCATTCATTGACTGAAAGCTGGAATGATTATTTATGTGATAATTTATTCATGAACTGCACATATTTTCAAAGTACTGTGCTTCGATTTCTTTGAAACCCGTATAATACAGAACAGACCAGTGCCCTAAGCACGACTTGTCGAATCCTGCGTCACGTAAAATTCGAATAGTAAACTATAACGAGTTTGTATGACGTTTGGAACAACGCCCGCCCGTGAGCGTATTTGGAACTAAAATTTAGTATGAGATTTCTCGATCTCGATACGATAACCGTAACGTAACGCAGGATTCGACAAGTCGTGCTTAGGGCACAGAACCCGCGAGCTCGCCTTTACGAATGACAATGTTAATCAATCCCTTCTCGTGTGGTTCTTACATGCAGAAATGACGTTGGGTTTATAAAAAAACAGAATAAGATTAGTGTAAACGAGTAGCGAAATCAATAAAAAAATTGACACAGTGCGCGGCGTGCTGTTATGATTGAACGCGGCTTCTGGTTTGTTTTGTTTTCAATAAAAGTAGTGTTGGATTGGCATCCATGGCTACAGCTTTTAAAAGAGACTCCACCTGGTAAGTGACGTCATCAAAATTAACGTAGAACTCTGAAACGTTTTCGACGTGTGGCCCGACAAAAAGAACAACAGGTTGGCATGCGAGTTCTTTTTCACGGTGAATATCTCGTTGTAAGGCAGTTCTGAATGTCACTCTTGAGCCTAAAACAATAAAAAAATTACACATTTGACATTAATGATTCCGAATAAGACAAATCCCAAAATTAGGTTTGCTTCATGATTTGCCATATATGCTGATTGAAATGTCTAGAGAATGTTATAGATTTAGTATTAACAATCCTATTCCTAACTAATATTATAAATGCGAAAGCAACTCTGTCTCTCTGTCTGTCTGTTTGTTACCTCTTCACGGGAAAACCGCTGCACCAATCTAGATTAAATTTGGTAAGAAGATAGTTTGAATATAGAGGAATAACATAGGCTATTTTTTATTCGGGAAATTTATATAGTTCCCGCGGGATAGCGATAACCAAAATCTACGCGGACGAAGTCGCGGGCAACAGCTAATAGAGTATAAAATAAAATAAAAATTACCTTCACATGCAATATCAAACTGTCACGTGATTCTAATATGGTCGGTTTGTTATACTTTTCTTTTTCAGCAGAATCCTTTGAAGATCGCTAAAAACAGAAATATTTATAAGCAAAGGGGTTACGTATAGGTAAATAAGTAAGTAATAAAATAACTGTTACACATAAAACTGTGAACAGTCTTCTTTTTTTAAAGTCGATTATATTATAGTGAAACCTACCTATAATATATTATAACTTATGCCTTATTTAGTGCTCTCCTGATGGTCAGTGCGTGCGTATTTGTATGCGTGCGTATGCGAAATGTATCTATGACGATAGCTACGGAAGATCGAAGGCAGTCCTGACCGTCAGGAGAGCACTGAATGCGGCCTAACCTATCTTAGGTAGGTATATCCTGAGGAATAAAAAAATAAACCCATTAAAATGTGAAACAAATGAAATTAGTTTCTTATAAAATAGGCCTAACTTTTAATATTTTTATAATAAAACAGAAGGTGAAAATTTTGAACAATCCCAAAACATTAAAATCCGGCCAAGAGCTCTTGCATGTCGGACCATGCGTGTAGGGTTCCGCAACTCGGCATATCAAAATGTAATAAAAATACGATATGGAAAAGAGCACACGTAAATGAGCGTAAGTCTTCATAGCAGCATTCCTTTTGGTGAGAGTAAAATGCCTGTGACATACGGACGGACGGACATCACAAAACTATAACGGTTCCGTTTATGCCATTTTGGCTACGGAACTCTAAAAAAGTTACCTCGTTTTGCAAAAACCTCAAAACTATTAGAATTTTAAAAATGGCACAAAACGCTCTTCTCATCTACCTAAGCCTAAGTAATGTTTCAAACACTTACGCGTGAGTTTTCACTGGATTTCGGGAGCTCGTTAGTGCTAGACGCAGGGCTTGAAGGCGCTGATATTATGTCATTACTATCTATGTCACTTGCCGTGGCATCCGATGATTGTCCTGTAAAAGTAAAAATTTAAATAAAAGGAAAACAAAACTGTGGTAAGTAGGTATCAACAAAAGCAAAGTGTCATTTTAACTAAAGGACAGCTTGGTGTTGTTTTAACTAAGTAAATAACCTAAACGACTCAGAAAACTTGAAAAACCCCCGACACCGTCATTTCAATGTTCAATATTTCAAAAAAGGGTGAACCCATTCTAAGAACCATCTCGATTAAAAAAATCGCATTGAAATAGGTTCATCTGTTTGCGAGTTACGATGTCACAGACAAATACACAGATACACAGGTCAAACTTATAACACCCCTCTTTTTCGTTCGGGGTTAAAAATAAAGGTTGAAAAGCATAAAGACATACATACATTTATAAGTTTGTGTAGCTTTTCCAACCCAGATCTGAACAAAATTCTCTCTCTTATATTTGGCACGAGTTCTTTCAGCTCCTCAAGAATTCATATATTTCATCAATTCGAGGGAAATCTCATTTTCTGAAATTGTTGCATAATAAAATACACAATTAGGTAAATTCAGAATATCATAAAACACACTAAAAAAACAACATATATACCTATACACATACTATACTACAAAATTATTGTAAGAATCAGCCGTTGACTAACAGTTATATATATTATATTAACGGAAATAACAAACACGTACCTTCTTAACGTTTAATTGTATCAGACAAAATACCCCAGTCGGTCAAATATGCAAGACCTGAAAAACAAAATAAGTACTTAATTAAGGTACACAGATACACCATGTTAAAGTTAAAACACATTTATATGTCCATTTTCTTACCCACCAATGCTTAGATCCATTATTTATTGTTACGGCGCACACACAACAATAAACTAATATGGCGTTTATCACCACGGAGCTCGGAGCGCAACTAAAACGACTTAAAACGAGTGAACTGTTGAACTGACTCTCACTGACTGGCTGGCATGCGTGGCGGGCGCCGCCGCCGCGGCGCGAGCGCTAGTAGGGACTAGGGATGCTCGATATTCATCGATGTTACGTCCTCGTAAATATCGACACGTCGATGTTACGAGAATAATATCGGAACATCGGTATTACCTACTCTAGGCCACTAAAATTGTATTATCGGCTAATCAAAAGAAAAAACGTAGAAAGATTATAACGATTTTCCCCAGTTTTTTAAGTTGTCCAGTGTTAGCAGAGCCCTGCTCCTAAGGAAAATGTACACAGTGTAGGGTCATCTTATATTTGTTTTGAAATCTACAGACATAAAAATTAAAGATTTTGAGAATTTTCTGAGTGTTTGAGCTATAAGAAAGAAAGAAAGAAAAAAATATTTATTACTACCAACACACATAAAATTTACATAACATTATAACAAAAAAGTAGATTAGTAGTAAACGGTTCGGCGTCAGCAAATGCTGACAGTGCCAACTCACAAGCGACACTGCAGCGCTGTTTTTCAGCCGGAACCCATTCTGCTCGCTCCAACAGTTAATAAGTGCTACCTTCATACCAAATTTCAAGTTTCTAGGACAACTGGAAATACCCTTTAGGTTTTCAGGGTTCGGCAATTTGTATGAATAACACTTTTAATAACTTTATCTTTTAATTGCGTTGACTTAGAAGTTTGATTTTTTAACCCCCGACGAAAAAAAGGGGTGTTATAGGTTTGACATGACATGTGTATCTGTGTATCTGTCTGTGGCATCATAGCTCCCAAACGGACGGACCGTTTTCGATGTGGTTTTTTTTTAATCGAAAGCTAGCATATAGATTAACTATACGGTTCTTAGCTAAGTTTTATTGAAATCGGTTCTCCCGTTTTTGAACTTTGAAATGACAATGTCGGGGGTTTTCCAACTCTTCTAATTCACAGCTTCAAGGGACTGCAGGTTTGAGTATTTGATATTATTAATTTCAGCATGCTACTTCCACACGTTCCAGAGGAAAAGGGTCTTGACAGACTGACAGACAGATATACGGACAACAAAGTCATCCTGTAAGGGTTCCGTTTTTTCCTTTTGAGGTACCCTAACAAAACCTCTCGGCCACCCAGCGTGAATTAGGTGAACTACTTTCATTTCGCTGACTTTTATTTTATACGACGAGGAAGGCAAACGAGCAAGTGGGTCAGGTAAACTAATGGGGGCTGTCGCGAGTCAAAAATCCGCTAAGAGTGGGACTGTGGGATACCAATGAGAGACAATGACTTTTTCTAGTTTTTGTATTTTAATAAACGAAATAATGGCTTGGTTATTTTGCTACATAAAACATCAATGTTTTCGGCCATCGATGTTTTTCTTTCGATATATATCGTTCATCAAAAATGTCATGCCAATGTAAAAGGTGTGAAGGTGGCGGGTGAGGTTTCCACACTTGATGTTGTGCCTGCTAGCTCCCAGGGACGATGGATTCGGCTGGGGCTCAGTCAGGACAGAACCCGAAGAGGTTTAAAAAAAGCTTTAAGAAATAGACCGACTTGCACAATCAATGTTGATTACAATTTTAGTGGTACTTACGAATCAAAGTAACAATCGTAACAATTTAAGGCAGTCAAAGAGTAAAAATGTTGGCAGTGCTACAAATTTAATAACAATAGTGCATTGAACAAGAATTGAAAAAAAAAAGCAAAAAAAAAAACAATTAGATAGCCAACGGTAATCTACAAGTCAAGGTGGCAATAGTCAAGCAGTTGGCAAGTTACTGTTAAAACAATAATAATAAAACAAAAAAAATAAAAAAATAACCGCCACCTATAGACATCTGCAACTCAGAAGAACTTACAGTTGCGTTGCCGACCTTGAGATTCAGGCTGAGGTGTAATGCCTGTTTGTGCTAGTAGTTTAACCGGCTATCTTGCTCTCCTAACCGTATCACAACAGTGCAGGCACTGCTGCTTAGCAGTAGGATTATGAGCAAGATGGTGGTTGCAACCCGGACGGACTTGGCACAAAGTCCTTACCACCAGCAAATTGTGAAAAACAAGGAACTAAAATAGAAGATATACAAGATTTTAAATCGATGTCAACGTAGATGTTTTTCTAATATGGATCATCCCTACGCGCGCCCTGCTGACCGCGGCGTGAACTGTGCCAACCAACCAATGCGCAACGTGACATAAGAACTTCGAACAGACTATTGGTATTGTAGCGTTGATTACGAGAGTTGCCTTTACAATGTGAGTGTAATACAACTAGCCGTTCGCTTCGCAATGGCCTTAATTATTAATTAACATGACTACTTGCGTATATTGCCTATAACAACTATCGGACATAATGTCCGAAATTATAATTATGGTCACTTTATTTTCGTTAGGTAGGTACCTACCTATATCCGGTTTCGACTGGATAGTTAAATTGCGAAATGTTTTTACATGTCAAAGTGCTTATGACATTGACATGAGATTGATTTTTGCCTGACCAGTGGAAAAACTTTTTTCGCTAGACCTGTATCATTGTGTGAAAATCGCGAAAGTTTCAGAAATCAGATTCCCTAGCACGGCAAGGTTTAAACAGATTTATCTACTAAGTACCTCCATAGCATTGGTAGACAAAATGGGTAGATAAACCTGTTTAAACTTTACCAGCAGTGGGTAGGTACACGATTGTAAAAAACTTGAGTCACGATTTTTTTTGTCTTATACCAAACAAAACTAAATCTGTTATTATTGGAGTTTTTAAAGGATAAATTGGCTACTGAATTACTTGCAAATGCTAAGAATCACCGTCTTTTTTTTATACGACGAGGAAGGCAAACGAGCAAGTGGGTCACCTGATGGTAAGTGATCACCACTGCCCATAGACACCAGCAACCCCAGAGGGTTTGCAGATGCGTTGCCAACCTAGAGAGCTAAGATGAAATGCCTATTGTGCCCGTAATTACACCGGCTGTCTTACTCTCCACATCGGAACACAACAGTGCAAGCACTGCTGCTTAGCGGCAGGATTAGGGAGTAAGATGGTGGTAGCGATCCGGACGGACCTTGCACAAGGTCCTACCACCCGCAACCCGTCTTTACTAATGTTCAAAATCTTTCTGATCTTCTTTTGCAATTTTGCCAACTCCTGTATTTAAGTGCTTTGTGGTCTTTTGATTCTTACCAAACTGCGAATGCGAACTGACAACGTCGCATAAGTTCGCCGAATCGAGTGCGGTGTGTCAAAAGAACTTTTAAAGAACACCGCTGCTATTTTGGCGTCAAACAAATTTGCACCTAGTTGCTTTTGTTTTAGATCTCTTAACCGTCGTACATTTATTGTACTTGTTTCGCTTTCGGCAAAGAATATAATAAAACTTTCGGCCTTTTTAACCGACTTCAAAAAAAGGAGGAGGTTCTCAATTCGTTGGAGTATTTTTTTATTAAAAGGAAAAAACAGAACCCTTATTGGATCACATCGTTGTCTGTCCGTCTGTCTGTCTGTCTGTCTGTCAGTCTATCCGTCTTTTTCTCTAGAACACGTGGAGGTAGAAAGCTGAAATTAATATCGAATAGGTAGGAGCTTGCAGTCCCTTGAACCTCTGGAAAAATCAAACTCAATCAAAAGATACAGTCAGTAAAAAACCTGTTTCCTTGCAAATTGCCGTGGACTGGAAACCTATAGGGTAGGTAGGTACCTACTTCCAGTTGTCCTAGAAACTAGAAATTTTTATATGAAGGTAGGTGTAAGTAGGTACTTAGCTCTTATGGCATTTCCATACCAACCAGAAAAATCTGAAAATCTTATGATTTTTATCTCTGTATACCCTGTACTAATATAATCAAAATAATGGTATCAATGACCAATATAAAATGACCCCACACTACGTAGGTACATTTTGGTTAGAAACAGAGCTCTGCGAATACTTGGATAATTTAAAATAGGTCCTCGGAACATGGGGGAAATACCTACCTCGAAACTCGATTCCCTTGATGGACGAACTATTTACATACTTACCTAGTTATAAATTTGGTTTTCGTTGCCGCTTTCCTTGCGAATGGCGTAGGTATGTATCTGCCTACTGTGCTGGAACAGTGAATTTGACCCAAACTAGTACTTACCTACCTATAGGTAGAAGGCACGTAAATACCTTGAATGTGTAGAAGCGATTTATCATAATCAGTCTTCATACACTTTTATTTAATTTGCACTATTCGTATGTATGTATGTCTAAATGTCTGTTTGTTTGTTTGTTTCTTTGTAGGTAAGTTTTTCCGTCAAATATTGCGAGTTAAATTCCACCGGTTGAATTTACTTGAAATTTGGTAAGTATAGGTACTTAATACAACAATTTGGTAGTGAAATTCTGGTGGTCCGTCCAGGATCGTCTCCGCAGGAGGGAACTCTTCAACGGTTAATGGCATCGACTTGAAATTTGGTATGGATGTTTAAGTTGGTTGGCATGATGCAAGTACATGACTGTACTTGCATCATGCCATAACAAGAAGTACGGTCGGCAAAAAATCTCAAATTAAAAACGTTTTTTTTTAACAGAAAACACTTATTTAGGTATATGGTATGTGACGTTGCCAGCTCGGCACGGGCACCAACTACGTAGGTACCTATGTGTTGCTGTTGTGTTTACCTGTTTATTGTTATCCCAACTGTTTGTGAAACGTCTAAAATAAACATTTGAAAGGTTTGTGTCTACTCGACACGTGTGTGTGTGTGTGTGTGATCATGAGGTTGCCACGTCTTCCTCCGGTACCTACCAGCTACTTGAGTGGAGTACCATTTTGTTATTTAAGTAGGTACTTACTTACCTACTCAATGAATAGATAGATAGGTAAGTAAAGTACCTACCTACTTAACATGGATAGATACAGTTGTAGCAGTGGGATTGTTACGTAAACGCAGCATTTCTTAGTAGGCTCGTGACATTATATTTAAATAAACGGATCACTCACGTATGTCAGTCGAGTAAGTATAGCTCGACATGTTTCGGACTAATCCGTAGTCCTTCCTTCCTTTGGGAGCACACGCGACGCCGGTGGCGAAACGTAGGTACTTACTTAAACTGTGCATGCACATATACATGTGCATGTCGAGTTATAAGTACTCGACTGATATATTTACGTGACTGATCTGTTTATTTTGACTGGACTTGACTTTGAATCTCACGGTAGTTCCATGTTAAAAGTACCGTGAGGTTGTTTAATTCAATAGTTTGTTGGGATTTATATTTACAGCACAGCCATTAAGCGTTTTAAACCTACTCAAACCGACATAAGCTTGACACTTGCAATCAGCCTTTTGCCTAAATTTACAACTGCAGTTTCAAGTGTTGTGCCAATTGTGCCCTGAAGGCCGAGCATGAAGTTTTCGAATCCTGCGTAACGTTATTTGTTATCGTATCGACATCGAGAGCGAGAAACCTCATACAAAATGTTTGTTCCAAATACGCTCACTTGCGGGCGCTGTTCCAAATGCCATACAAATTTCTCGATAACGTTTACTAAGTAGGTACCTACCTACTTGATTACGTTAGACAGGTTTCGAATATTCGTACTCCCCGGGCCTCTGTAACTTATGTAGGTATAGTTACAGTGTTTAGTTAAAACTTAAAATAATGAACTAAGTAATATTTTTACGTATACACTGGGCCCGTGTATTTGCCATAAGAATAAATTAGTTATTCTTATGCTATTTGCCCAAGCTCTCTCAGTCCGACAGACAGGAGGCCTGTGCTGACAGTAGGACGTAAATAAGCTGAAAATGAGATGTGTGATACACGAAATTAATCAACAAAAATTTAATAAAAAATTGGTACAATTACAAAAAACGTGAAAAAAATAATAATAATTGCATTTGATAACCGAGTTAGCTAGGAAGAAAAGTGTCTTTACCATAGAAAACCAAATAAAATAACGGTTTTCTACGAGGAAAATATAGTTAATCCCATTTGATAATGAACAGAGTCAGAGGAAGAAAAGTGTCTCCGAATACTAGTTATCAAACTTGGTTATGTACGAGGAACGAGGGGATTTTTCGCACCTGTGAACCCATATTAAGTACATATTTATATCGTAAATTTCATCTAAATCGTTACAACCGCTTTCTAGAACCCATTTACAAGCAAATATACTTACCTACTTAAATAAACAACAATTTGCTCGTTTAATAGTACAGGATCAAGCTAGGTAAGTATATTGCGCTTAATTCAAGTGTTCATCTTATAAAAAAGATGTTAGACATACATGTACACATGTACCTAATAATTTTTAGAGCTTTAATCGTAGAATATCATTAAATTTTGCATTATGCTTGCCTAAATTACTTACCAAAACTGTAATCAATATACCTAGAGAAAATAAAAATGTCTTCAAGTTGCATTCAAATTAAATGAAAAACAATCAAGGAAAACCAAAAAATAGGCGACGTTGCTATAGCAAACAGCAAGCAAGCAGGAAGCGGGTATCAACTATGTATTGATGTTGAGTTTATCTGTTGATATTGTTATCCCAACTGTCTGTCTAAGATTTAACATGCTCATTTTTTATTTTAACCCTAACTTGTAAGTTAGTTTAACCATTCGAACATGTCGATTTAGCTGTACGTGTTGCTGTAACTTTACTTGTTTATATTGTTATCTCAACTGTTTGTGTAACGACTAAAACAAGCATTTGAAAGGGTTAGTTCCATCCACCATTCGAACATGTTAACGCAGATTTTTGTCTCGCTGTGGTTTTTACCTGTTTAATGTGTAATTTTTACCCTAGCTCGTGAGTTAGTTTAACTATCCGAACATATTATTGACCATGACGACCGAATAGCCTAGTGGTTAGAAAAACTCACTATGAAGCTATAGGTCCCGGGTTCGATCCCCGGGCGGGACAGAAATTTGTATGATGAATGCAAATGTTTGTTCCCGAGTCTTGGGTGTTTAGTATTATATATTTAATTATGTACTTATCTATACATGTATGTTTCTGTTATCTAGTAAGAACTAGATAACAGATAAAATTATCGGTAAGAACCCATAGTACAGGCTTTGCCTAGTTTGGGACTAGGTCAATTGGTCTCAAGATGGTGTCAAGAGTCCCATGATATTAATTATTATTATTAATTTTATTTATGTTGATTTACTTTTACGTCTTGCTAATGTTTTCAACTGTTTCTATTGTTATCCAAACTGTTTATGAGACGGTTAAATACACTTTTGAAAGGATTAGTTCAATCATTTGAACATGTTGATTTAACTTTTTGTCTTCCTGATATTTCTACCTGTTCATATAGTTATTTTAAACCTGGCTCGTGAGTAAGTTTAACTAATCAAATATGTTGATTTAGCTGTATGCGTTGCTGTTGTTTTTATTGATTTATATATTGTTCTCCCAACTGTTTGTGGGACGGCTAAATCAAATCTTTGAAAGTGTTAGTTTAACCATTTGAACATGTTGATTTAGTTGTATGTGTCGCTGTTGTTTTTATTGATTTTTATTGTTCTCCCAACTGTTTGTGTGACGGCTAAATCAAATCTTTGAAAGGGTTAGTTTAACTATTTGAACATGTTGATTTAGCTTTTTGTTTTGCTGTTGTTTTCACCTGTTTGTATTGTTATTTTAAACCTGGTCCGCGAGTTAATTTAACCATTTGAACATGTTGATTAAGTTGTATGTGTCGCTGTTGTTTTTATTGACTTTTATTGTTCTCCCAACTGTTTGTGTGACGGCTAAATCAAATCTTTGAAAGGGTTAGTTTAACCATTTGAACATGTTGAATTAGCTTTTTGTTTTGCTGCTGTTTTCACCTGTTTATATTGTTATTTTAAGCCTGATTCGCGAGTTAGTTTAACCATTCAAACATGTTGATTTAGCAGTATGCGTCGCTGTTGTTTTTTTTATTTACATTGTTCTCCCAACTGTTTTTGTGACTGTTAAATCAAATATTTGAAAGGGTTAGTTTAACCATTGGAACCTGTTGTGAGACAGTTGAAATCAACATTTTAAAGGGTTGTGTCAATTGGCTCTTTTAGTACTGGACTTAACCTGTTTATGTTGTTATTTTAACCCTAGTTTGTGGGTTAGTTTAACCATTCGAATATGCTGATTTAGCTTTATTGTTGCAGTTGGTTTTAACTGTTAAATATTGTTCTCTCAACTGTTTATGTGCGGTTAAAACAAACATTTGAAATGGTTGAGTTAATTGACTTTTTTTGTGAAAGATTTAACCCGTTCATATCGTTATTTTAATCACTATTCGGGTGTTCGTTTAACCATTCGAATGTGTTGATTTAGCTGTATGTGTTGCTGTTGTTTTTATTTATTTATAATTGTTCTCCCAACTGTTTGTGTCACGGTTGTAACAAACATTTGAAGGGATTAGTTTAACCATTCGAATATGTTGATTTAATTTTGTGTCTTGCTGTTATTTTTACCCTTTTATATTGGTACCCTAACTGTATGTGAGCTGGTTAAACCTAACATTTGAAAGGGTTAGTTCAACCATTCGAACATGTTGACTTAGCTTTATGTCTCGCTGTTGTTTTCACCTGTTTATATTGTTATTTCAACGTCGGCGCGTCAGTTAGTTTAACTATATGAATACGTTGATTTAGTTTTATACCTTGCTGTTGTTTTCAACTATTTATATTGTTATCCAAACTGTTTTTGTGACGGTTAAATCAAACATTTGAAAGAGTTAGCTTAACCATTCGAACAGGTTGATGTAGCTTTTTAGCTTGCTGTTGTTTTTACCTATTTATATTGTTATACCAACTGTTTGTGTGACAGTTAAAATCAACATTTTAAAGGGTTGTGTCAATTGGCTTTTTCTGTACTGGACTTAACCTGTTTATGTTGTTATTTTAACCCTAGTTCGTGGGTTAGTTTAACCATCCGAATATGTTGATTTGGCTTTATTGTTGCAGTTGGTTTTACCTGTTTAATATTGTTACCTCCACTGTTTGTGTAACGGGTAAAACGAACATTTGAAAGAGTTGTGTCAATTGACTTTTTTTGTGAAGGATTTAACCCGTTCATATCGTTATTTTAACATCTATTCGGGTGTTCGTTTAACCATTCGAATGTGTTGATTTAGCTGTATGTGTTGCTGTTGTTTTTATTTATTTATAATTGTTCTCCCAACTGTTTGTGTGACGGTTATAACAAACATTTGAAGGGGTTAGTTCAACCATTCGAACATGTTGACTTAGCTTTATATCTTGCTGTTGTTTTTACCTGTTTATATTGTTACTTTTACGTCAGCTCGTCAGTTAGTTTAACTATTCGAACATGTTGATTTAGTTTTATATCTTGCTGTTGTTTTCAACTGTTTATATTGTTATCCCAACTGATTTTGTGACGATTAAATCAAACATTTGAATAAGTTAGTTTAACCATTCGAACAGGTTCATTTACATTTTTAGCTTGCTGTTGTTTTTACCTATGTATATTGTTATACCAACTGTTCCTATGACAGTTGAAACAAACACTTTGAAGGGTTGTGTCAATTGGCTTTTTTTGTAAGGGACTTAACCTTCATATATTGTTATTTTTACCCTAGATCGTAAGTTAGATTAACCTTTCGAGCATGTTGATTTAGCTTTATTGTTGCAGTTGGTTTTACATGTTTAATATTGTTATGTCAACTGTTTGTGTAACGGGTAAAACGAACATTTGAAAGGGTTGTGTCAATTGACTTTTGTTTGTGAAAGATTTAACCCGTTCATATTGTTATTTTAACCATTATTTTGGGTGTTCGTTTAACCATTTGAAAGTGTTGATTTAGCTTTATATTTCGCTGTTGTTTCTACGTGCTTATATTGTTGTCCCAACTGTTTGCGGAACAGTTGAGACAAACATCCGAAAGGGTTATGCCAATCGGCTTGGTTCCAACATTAACAAATACATTAACTCAACTATTGGAAACAGGAATAATCAACAAATTTATTTTGTTATTTCTGGTAGTCAACAAATAGTTGAATACCTGTTGTTGTTTTAACGTATTTATTTTGTTAATTTTACTATTTAAATTGTTATGTCAACAATTCGAATAGTAAAATCAACAATTACCTATTGGATTTTGCATGAATTGTTACGCCAACATGTATAAATAGGTAAAAACAACTGTTTTCATATCAACAAAAACTTTTCTGTGAAAACAACAATTTGTTTAAGTTGCCTTAACCCATCATTTTGTTAATTCAACTAATTTGTCGCCAACACGTGCAAAATCAACCTTTTCGGTCTTTCAGTGTAGTAGAGTTTACCATCATCCATCATGTTTAGTCTTTACCACAGGATTGTCTGCGTACAGCGCGGTTACTATCCGACTTCCACCGGTATGGGTATAAAGGCGACAGACGGGAGGTGCCTGTGGCTTATCTATGCACTACAATTTTTCCGCCACTTTTTGAGGGGGACGAGGAACACACGTACAGTTAAGTCAAAATTTGTTACGTTCCTACAAACTCACACTAAAACAAAACTGTCACACAAATGCCAAAAACACGCACACAACCAACAGACCCTCATTTTGATCAGACTTAATTTTAGAGTTTTGGCAGAGGGGAAATCGCGCGTTAACATCTCTATTCCTTTCCTGCTCTAAGGATATTAGGCGTCCATCGAGACGAATGAATGTTTTTAAAGGAAAGCCGCGACAAGCGTACACACGCATAGGTGAGTGGGCAGTCGTCATAGAGCTCATGTAGTAGTACCTTATAACTCGTTTAATATGGAGTGTCATCCTATTGCCTTAACCTAAGCGTTAGTGTTTAATGTTAAGTCATACTGTTGAGCTAATCCAAGAATCCTTACATAAGAGACCCGACCCGGTGACCCGATATGACAGCTACGTTGCAGTTTAGTTCAGTGGGATTATCCGGCTTTAGCTCACGCTTCGTTAGGTAAAAACTTTAA
>OY829526.1:4439088-4528088 GCA_963691665.1 Clepsis dumicolana
AAGATATTGAGGGTTAACGTTTTTGGAGACTGTGTATCACTCGTTAATCTTATTAAGTATTTATTCAGTCCTATATGGTTGGCTCTAACAAAATATATAGTCATATCAAATACACTATAATGCATGACAAAAGGTAGCAAACTCCCTACAAGCAATTCTGCCATAAAAAGTTTACTACACTAAACTGCTGTCCTAATAAAATACGCAGTAACTATATATCCAGCTCATATTCATGAAGGGTACACGGGAAAGAACATGTAATCACTTTTTTTAAAACGAAATTTTAATCTCAAAATGTAGAGCACACAATAGACTATAAGTTACGACTCAGTTATAGATACAAATATTTGTGTAACCTGTCTTCTTTATCAGTTTGAAAAAAGATGTAGGTCTTTTCTTCTTCTTAATGGATTATGGATAATTACATCGTTCCAAACTAACAAATCGCGATAACTCGAAAAGTTGCTAATGTAGACATGATCTTTCTATGTACCCCTTATAATGATAAATAGCTCTTCCGTTTTTTTAGGGCGGCTGAAAAGTGCCCTATTGCTCTGTAGAAACTAGCGCCTATACCAAAATTTATATAAAAACGGAGAAATGAACGAGCGTTTGAAATTTGTAAATCAGCACTATTTTGTAACGTTACATCAAATTAATATCCATCATTGAAGCAGGGTGCCAGAGTTTAGAGAGAAGATCATAAACCGAGTGATACCACCTTAATGGCAGTTAAGAATTAATGTCTTAACAATTTTGTGCCAAAGGACTGTAAGCACTGGTTTATATTTAAAATGGTTTGTAGATGGAGTTGGACTTTGAATACAGACATTTTTACAAAAAGTTAAGTAATGATTATTTTTATTGAGACTAAAAGTATTTCAGCAGATCCGATAAAATGTAGAGACGAAAAGGTATAGTAAGTAAGTAGGTAGGTAAGGTAGGTAGGTTTACTCATAAGCAGACACCGGAATTCTCATAGCACTTTTGAACTGTCATAATGACAGTTCTTTTATCGACTTTCGATGTTTACCGATATACTAAACTTCGAAATAGGTAGTTAGATACTAGTGTCCTTCGTAGGTATTATAATATAATAAGTAATAATAAAAGCATTAAAACAGTTACTTATGTGATTATTGCATAATGATAGACTTACCGAACTAGTTATTTATGTTAAAGTCAAAGGAAGTTAAAGCGGCCGTTGACTCTTTACAAATGAAATTAAGTTAAGTAATAAAAGATTAACGGATTAACGATTTTGTGCCAAAGAATGTCTGTCAGCACTGGTTTATTTAATACCTATGGTTTGCAGATGGAGTTGGATCTTGAATACAGATCTCCCAAAAAAGACATCTCACTTTTTTTTGAAGTTCCCACACTTTTTAGAGAAAGTCAATGATGCTTTTACTGACGTAAAAGTATTTCCAGAATTTAAAATTATCTTCAACAACACGACAAACGAAGGTAAATTTTGCCTTTGCTCAAATCGCGCGATATAAATAGATTTATTTTAAGTGGATGGATCTTGAAATCGGGCCGAAACAATGAAATAAGTACAATAACAAATATATACCTGCCAAAGGAAAACTGATAGATAGGTATAATAATCAAAGGAGGCTATTAAAACGAGAAGGAGTACTTGGCCGGAAAAGAAAACTTGAAATTGAAAATATTCAGGAACATTCAGGTACCTGTATTGATTTAAACTTTCGCGATTTTCACACATTATCATGATACTCGGGACTTAATCGCGTAAAAAATTGTGTACTTAAATTTATATTTTTTACGCGATTGAGTCCCGAGTATCATGATAATTCAGGTACCTACTTACATTTGTACAGAGTCGACAGCAAATACACTTTTTAACTACAGGCAAAGTACCCAAATGTATCATAAGTCGTAACACATCTTTATTATTATAGGAATAAGGATGCATCCTGATGTGTTGCGAAGTATTTGGCCACTTTGGTTACTCTTACGTGTTTTATGTTGACTAAGTGTGCTGTTTTGCATTTTACTTCTCTGCTGAAATTATATCATTATCATCAGACATTGCACATGCAGAAGACGAGGAAACCGTTATATGGCTTCAGTATAATAAAGAACCCTTTCATGAAGTAAAAGATAAATGGCTGGAAACTAGGAAATATCGCATGGAAACTGATTACAAAAACGCAAAACATAACTTGCAAGACATATTAAAGAAATATCCATTGTTGAAGCAGAGTTTTGGCTTTCAGCTTGTAAGTATAAATTTTTAATAAAGCAGTAAAATAGTTACTCATGTGATTATTGCATAATAGTACGGGAAGAAGTGGCATTCAATGTATGGGAGGTGCAAATTTTTTTTTTTTTAATAAACTCACCGAAACATGAATACACAGAAAAACCAGAAAAATACCAACCCCGGGAATCGAACCCGGAACCTCGACACTCCGGGTCGCGTGCCCACCCTTACACCAGAATTGGTATTTAACCCCCGGACCCGGAGTGTCGAGGTTCCGGGTTCGATTCCCGGGGTTGGTATTTTTCTGGTTTTTCTGTGTATTCATGTTTCGGTGAGTTTATTAAAAAAAAATATAATTGATACTCACGGGAAGACCGTAAAAATAAAAAAAATAATTGGAAAAATAATAAAAAATACAAAAAGATTTTCCAATTGAGATCATGGTGCAAATTTTGTTATCAGATGGATTCACTTGGCACAGTAAAGTTGTATCCTAGGTCAAACTGAGCTGATTTAGCCCGGTAGCCATCCACTACCCCTCGGGGGGTAGGGAAGGGGGGCACTCAAAGTTACACGCCTCCGCGCTTTAGAAAAAAAATCATATCGGCTTCTATTTACCTACCATCTCAAGTGTGGTGTCATTTTCTGAAAAACCGGACATGAGGAATTCATTTTTTAGACATTTCATGTACAGTTCCATAGAAAAAAATGAAAATATTGACGAACTTATCAAAATCGGTTTACTAATTTTTTTATTCAACTATCAGTATCTTTAAAAATAGTTAATATTGTGCAAAATAAAAAATACCGTCTTAAAGGAAATTTATCTAGCTTTAAAAAAAATTATACTTTACTATGTACAGCTATCATATATCTATCTGAAAAAAATCGGACATGGTACGCGGCGGCCTCGCGCCGTTAGTTATACACCGTGTTATACGCCGCCGCGCTTTAGATAAAAGAGAATACATCGACTTCTATTTTCCTAATAACTCGAGTGTGGCACTGGCGTCTGATAAATCGGACATAAGGAATTCATTTTTGAGACATTTCATGTATAGTTTCATAGAAAAAAAAAATATATATATATTGACGAACGTATCAAGATCGGTTTGCTAATTTTTTTATTCAAGTATCAGTATTTTAAAAATACTGAATTTAGTGCAGAAAAATAAATACGACCTTAAAGGAAATTTATCTAGCTTTTTAAAAACATATACTTTACAATGTATAGTTATCCTATGATAACCTACACCTATGTGTATCAAAAAAAAAATCGGACATGGTACGCGGCGGCACCTTCGCCGTTAGTTTTATAGGTTCGCCGCTGCGCTTAAGATTAAAAATCATATCGGTACGCGGCGGTGCTTACTAATTATTCCAATCGTCTAGTATCACCATAATTTGTTGAAAGTATTGGTTGATTTTTCATGCAAAATATATAGAATACAACTTAGCTTAGCTATATTGACTGTCGCATCAATAATACTACCTATTTTTATATTTCTATTGGTTTAATTTGAACTACACATTCCACCACAGTGGCATAATTCGGTACATGCTAATGCCAATTGCTTTTTTTTGGCAGCTGTACCTAACACCGCATCGTGACTTGCACTTGCACCGAATTAGCTCCCAACAAGCGGTAGCAGCAACGGCTGCAGTAGTCCAGGGCCGTGTTTTATACCTAAAGCTACAAGTTCTAATTACAAGCGGAAGTCTCGGAAAGGGTGATAGAATGAGACTTCCGCTAGTAAATTGTAACTTGTTTGTAGCTTTATAAAACACGGTCCAGTTTGGTTTCCACTCATCTGATTTTAATACCCATCGCCAATCCGCTGGACAGGGAAGATTTTGATGTGGCACCCTCAGAATACAGAAAAAACCAGAACCCGCGAGCGCGCCTAAAAGCGAAAACTAAAACTACTCTTAAATAGAGTAGTTTGGCATAGTCATCTCCGAGCACGCAGCGTATCCTAACGTGTTGTACGAATGACAATACTAATTAATCCTTTCTCGTGACTTTCTTACAAACAAAAACACATATATAAAACAGAATATGATCAAATTTCAAATATAAACGGGTAGAAAAATCAATAAAAAATGGCCTCACTCCGAGGCGTACGATTATGACTGAATGCGGCTTCTGGTTTATTGCGTATTCTGAGGTGGCACCATAGCTTGGCTCCAAACGTGCACACCCTGGTAAATAGCCCTAAGGAAGTGTTGCTCAAAAGTCACAACAACACAACAATTTGAAATGTAATACCTGATTTCGTAATCATAATCAAAAAAAGACCAACAGCCGGAAAATATTCCGCCGACGGAAGTCAGTTTTGAGCAGCACCTCCTTAGAGCTATTTAACAGGGTGTGCACGTTTGAGGCTAAGAAGGTGCCACATGAAAATCTTCCCAGTCCAGCGGTTTGGGGATGGGTATTAAAATCAGATGAGTGGAAACCAGAGCAAGGGCAAGTCACGATGCGGTGTTAGGTGCAGCTGCCAAAAAAGCAATTAGCATATACCGAATTATGCTACTGTGGTGGAATACGTACTTCAAATTAAACCAATAGAAATATAAAAATAGGTAGTATTATTGATACGATAGTCAATATAGCTAACCTAAGTAGTATTCTATATATTTTGCATGAAAAACCAACCAATACTTTCAACAAATTATGGTGATACTAGATGACTGAAATAATTCGTAGGCACCGTCGCGTACCGATATGATTTTTAATCTTAAGCGCGGCGGCGAACCTTTAAAACTTACAGCGCAGGTGCCGCCGCGTACCATGTCCGATTTTTTTTTTTTGATACACATAGGTGTAGGTTATCATAGGATAACTATACATAGTTAAGTATGTTTTTCAAAAGCTAGATACATTTCCTTTAAGACAGTATTTATTTAAAATACTGATATTTGAATAAAACAATTTGCAAACCGATTTTGACATGTTCGTTAATATTTTTATTTTTTTCTATGAAACTATACATGAAATGTCTCAAAAATTAATTCCTCATGTCCGATTTATCAGGTGCCGGTGCCACAATCGAGTTATTAGGTAAATAGAAGTCGATGTATTCTCTTTTATCTAAAGCGCGGCGGCGTATAACACGGTGTATAACTGGCGGCCCCAGGCCGCCGCGTACCATGTCCGATTTTTTTCAGATAGTAAAGTATACATTTTTATAAAGCTAGATAAATTTCCTTTAAGACGGTATTTTTTATTTTGCACAATATTCACTATTTTTAAAGATACTGATAGTTGAATAAAAAAATTTGCACACCGATTTTGATATGTTCATATTTTTTTTTTTTTCTATGAAACTATACACGAAATGTCTCAAAAATGAATTCCTCATGTCCGGTTTATCAGGTACTGCCACCACACTCGAGATGGTAGGTGAATAGAAGCCGATACGATTTTTTTTCTAAAGCGCGGCGGCGTGCAACTTTGAATGCCCCCCCCCCCTCCCCCTCCCTACCCCCCGGGGGTTAGTGGATGGCTACCGGGCTAGATCAGCTCAGTTTGACCTAGGATACAACTGCGCCAAGTGAATCCATCCGATAGCAAAATTTGCACCTTATGCCGCTACTTCCCGTACTATAGGGTCGTTTGAACACAAATCTTTAGTATAATTGTCTTTGTTTCTCAAAGTACAAACTGACTCAACTGTTTGTTTACACATTAGACTTGTGAGTTTTACAAATTCAGCAATAATAGTTACTGGAAAATGAGTGACTAATGCCCATTTTCACCAACGACACCTAAGTCATCACCTAGTCAGGGGACCCCTATCCTAAGTGGCCCCTTGTATCTCTCCCTAACCTAATTTTATTTTCACCAACCTAGGTAACACCTTAATAAACGTCACTTAACTAAGTGACGGTTTGTTTTAGCTGTAGTGATTTCTAATACCGGTTTTGTATCGATATTTTTTTTTAAGAGGAATAACTTCAAATATCGTATATAAAAAATTAAACCAACATTTTAAAAACATACAAAAACTAGACAAATGTATTATTACTACTAAGTTGACGTCTTATTTTTTATTTTTAAATGTTGACTAAGCTGTATGGCATTATCTTTGCCATCAAGAAAAATAAGAACTTACAGTGACAGTTTATAACTATCTATTTATTTTTCGAACTTTCGGTGCGATGATTGTAGTTTATTAGCGAGCATTCATTGACTGAAAGCTGGAATGATTATTTATGTGATAATTTATTCATGAACTGCACATATTTTCAAAGTACTGTGCTTCGATTTCTTTGAAACCCGTATAATACAGAACAGACCAGTGCCCTAAGCACGACTTGTCGAATCCTGCGTCACGTAAAATTCGAATAGTAAACTATAACGAGTTTGTATGACGTTTGGAACAACGCCCGCCCGTGAGCGTATTTGGAACTAAAATTTAGTATGAGATTTCTCGATCTCGATACGATAACCGTAACGTAACGCAGGATTCGACAAGTCGTGCTTAGGGCACAGAACCCGCGAGCTCGCCTTTACGAATGACAATGTTAATCAATCCCTTCTCGTGTGGTTCTTACATGCAGAAATGACGTTGGGTTTATAAAAAAACAGAATAAGATTAGTGTAAACGAGTAGCGAAATCAATAAAAAAATTGACACAGTGCGCGGCGTGCTGTTATGATTGAACGCGGCTTCTGGTTTGTTTTGTTTTCAATAAAAGTAGTGTTGGATTGGCATCCATGGCTACAGCTTTTAAAAGAGACTCCACCTGGTAAGTGACGTCATCAAAATTAACGTAGAACTCTGAAACGTTTTCGACGTGTGGCCCGACAAAAAGAACAACAGGTTGGCATGCGAGTTCTTTTTCACGGTGAATATCTCGTTGTAAGGCAGTTCTGAATGTCACTCTTGAGCCTAAAACAATAAAAAAATTACACATTTGACATTAATGATTCCGAATAAGACAAATCCCAAAATTAGGTTTGCTTCATGATTTGCCATATATGCTGATTGAAATGTCTAGAGAATGTTATAGATTTAGTATTAACAATCCTATTCCTAACTAATATTATAAATGCGAAAGCAACTCTGTCTCTCTGTCTGTCTGTTTGTTACCTCTTCACGGGAAAACCGCTGCACCAATCTAGATTAAATTTGGTAAGAAGATAGTTTGAATATAGAGGAATAACATAGGCTATTTTTTATTCGGGAAATTTATATAGTTCCCGCGGGATAGCGATAACCAAAATCTACGCGGACGAAGTCGCGGGCAACAGCTAATAGAGTATAAAATAAAATAAAAATTACCTTCACATGCAATATCAAACTGTCACGTGATTCTAATATGGTCGGTTTGTTATACTTTTCTTTTTCAGCAGAATCCTTTGAAGATCGCTAAAAACAGAAATATTTATAAGCAAAGGGGTTACGTATAGGTAAATAAGTAAGTAATAAAATAACTGTTACACATAAAACTGTGAACAGTCTTCTTTTTTTAAAGTCGATTATATTATAGTGAAACCTACCTATAATATATTATAACTTATGCCTTATTTAGTGCTCTCCTGATGGTCAGTGCGTGCGTATTTGTATGCGTGCGTATGCGAAATGTATCTATGACGATAGCTACGGAAGATCGAAGGCAGTCCTGACCGTCAGGAGAGCACTGAATGCGGCCTAACCTATCTTAGGTAGGTATATCCTGAGGAATAAAAAAATAAACCCATTAAAATGTGAAACAAATGAAATTAGTTTCTTATAAAATAGGCCTAACTTTTAATATTTTTATAATAAAACAGAAGGTGAAAATTTTGAACAATCCCAAAACATTAAAATCCGGCCAAGAGCTCTTGCATGTCGGACCATGCGTGTAGGGTTCCGCAACTCGGCATATCAAAATGTAATAAAAATACGATATGGAAAAGAGCACACGTAAATGAGCGTAAGTCTTCATAGCAGCATTCCTTTTGGTGAGAGTAAAATGCCTGTGACATACGGACGGACGGACATCACAAAACTATAACGGTTCCGTTTATGCCATTTTGGCTACGGAACTCTAAAAAAGTTACCTCGTTTTGCAAAAACCTCAAAACTATTAGAATTTTAAAAATGGCACAAAACGCTCTTCTCATCTACCTAAGCCTAAGTAATGTTTCAAACACTTACGCGTGAGTTTTCACTGGATTTCGGGAGCTCGTTAGTGCTAGACGCAGGGCTTGAAGGCGCTGATATTATGTCATTACTATCTATGTCACTTGCCGTGGCATCCGATGATTGTCCTGTAAAAGTAAAAATTTAAATAAAAGGAAAACAAAACTGTGGTAAGTAGGTATCAACAAAAGCAAAGTGTCATTTTAACTAAAGGACAGCTTGGTGTTGTTTTAACTAAGTAAATAACCTAAACGACTCAGAAAACTTGAAAAACCCCCGACACCGTCATTTCAATGTTCAATATTTCAAAAAAGGGTGAACCCATTCTAAGAACCATCTCGATTAAAAAAATCGCATTGAAATAGGTTCATCTGTTTGCGAGTTACGATGTCACAGACAAATACACAGATACACAGGTCAAACTTATAACACCCCTCTTTTTCGTTCGGGGTTAAAAATAAAGGTTGAAAAGCATAAAGACATACATACATTTATAAGTTTGTGTAGCTTTTCCAACCCAGATCTGAACAAAATTCTCTCTCTTATATTTGGCACGAGTTCTTTCAGCTCCTCAAGAATTCATATATTTCATCAATTCGAGGGAAATCTCATTTTCTGAAATTGTTGCATAATAAAATACACAATTAGGTAAATTCAGAATATCATAAAACACACTAAAAAAACAACATATATACCTATACACATACTATACTACAAAATTATTGTAAGAATCAGCCGTTGACTAACAGTTATATATATTATATTAACGGAAATAACAAACACGTACCTTCTTAACGTTTAATTGTATCAGACAAAATACCCCAGTCGGTCAAATATGCAAGACCTGAAAAACAAAATAAGTACTTAATTAAGGTACACAGATACACCATGTTAAAGTTAAAACACATTTATATGTCCATTTTCTTACCCACCAATGCTTAGATCCATTATTTATTGTTACGGCGCACACACAACAATAAACTAATATGGCGTTTATCACCACGGAGCTCGGAGCGCAACTAAAACGACTTAAAACGAGTGAACTGTTGAACTGACTCTCACTGACTGGCTGGCATGCGTGGCGGGCGCCGCCGCCGCGGCGCGAGCGCTAGTAGGGACTAGGGATGCTCGATATTCATCGATGTTACGTCCTCGTAAATATCGACACGTCGATGTTACGAGAATAATATCGGAACATCGGTATTACCTACTCTAGGCCACTAAAATTGTATTATCGGCTAATCAAAAGAAAAAACGTAGAAAGATTATAACGATTTTCCCCAGTTTTTTAAGTTGTCCAGTGTTAGCAGAGCCCTGCTCCTAAGGAAAATGTACACAGTGTAGGGTCATCTTATATTTGTTTTGAAATCTACAGACATAAAAATTAAAGATTTTGAGAATTTTCTGAGTGTTTGAGCTATAAGAAAGAAAGAAAGAAAAAAATATTTATTACTACCAACACACATAAAATTTACATAACATTATAACAAAAAAGTAGATTAGTAGTAAACGGTTCGGCGTCAGCAAATGCTGACAGTGCCAACTCACAAGCGACACTGCAGCGCTGTTTTTCAGCCGGAACCCATTCTGCTCGCTCCAACAGTTAATAAGTGCTACCTTCATACCAAATTTCAAGTTTCTAGGACAACTGGAAATACCCTTTAGGTTTTCAGGGTTCGGCAATTTGTATGAATAACACTTTTAATAACTTTATCTTTTAATTGCGTTGACTTAGAAGTTTGATTTTTTAACCCCCGACGAAAAAAAGGGGTGTTATAGGTTTGACATGACATGTGTATCTGTGTATCTGTCTGTGGCATCATAGCTCCCAAACGGACGGACCGTTTTCGATGTGGTTTTTTTTTAATCGAAAGCTAGCATATAGATTAACTATACGGTTCTTAGCTAAGTTTTATTGAAATCGGTTCTCCCGTTTTTGAACTTTGAAATGACAATGTCGGGGGTTTTCCAACTCTTCTAATTCACAGCTTCAAGGGACTGCAGGTTTGAGTATTTGATATTATTAATTTCAGCATGCTACTTCCACACGTTCCAGAGGAAAAGGGTCTTGACAGACTGACAGACAGATATACGGACAACAAAGTCATCCTGTAAGGGTTCCGTTTTTTCCTTTTGAGGTACCCTAACAAAACCTCTCGGCCACCCAGCGTGAATTAGGTGAACTACTTTCATTTCGCTGACTTTTATTTTATACGACGAGGAAGGCAAACGAGCAAGTGGGTCAGGTAAACTAATGGGGGCTGTCGCGAGTCAAAAATCCGCTAAGAGTGGGACTGTGGGATACCAATGAGAGACAATGACTTTTTCTAGTTTTTGTATTTTAATAAACGAAATAATGGCTTGGTTATTTTGCTACATAAAACATCAATGTTTTCGGCCATCGATGTTTTTCTTTCGATATATATCGTTCATCAAAAATGTCATGCCAATGTAAAAGGTGTGAAGGTGGCGGGTGAGGTTTCCACACTTGATGTTGTGCCTGCTAGCTCCCAGGGACGATGGATTCGGCTGGGGCTCAGTCAGGACAGAACCCGAAGAGGTTTAAAAAAAGCTTTAAGAAATAGACCGACTTGCACAATCAATGTTGATTACAATTTTAGTGGTACTTACGAATCAAAGTAACAATCGTAACAATTTAAGGCAGTCAAAGAGTAAAAATGTTGGCAGTGCTACAAATTTAATAACAATAGTGCATTGAACAAGAATTGAAAAAAAAAAGCAAAAAAAAAAACAATTAGATAGCCAACGGTAATCTACAAGTCAAGGTGGCAATAGTCAAGCAGTTGGCAAGTTACTGTTAAAACAATAATAATAAAACAAAAAAAATAAAAAAATAACCGCCACCTATAGACATCTGCAACTCAGAAGAACTTACAGTTGCGTTGCCGACCTTGAGATTCAGGCTGAGGTGTAATGCCTGTTTGTGCTAGTAGTTTAACCGGCTATCTTGCTCTCCTAACCGTATCACAACAGTGCAGGCACTGCTGCTTAGCAGTAGGATTATGAGCAAGATGGTGGTTGCAACCCGGACGGACTTGGCACAAAGTCCTTACCACCAGCAAATTGTGAAAAACAAGGAACTAAAATAGAAGATATACAAGATTTTAAATCGATGTCAACGTAGATGTTTTTCTAATATGGATCATCCCTACGCGCGCCCTGCTGACCGCGGCGTGAACTGTGCCAACCAACCAATGCGCAACGTGACATAAGAACTTCGAACAGACTATTGGTATTGTAGCGTTGATTACGAGAGTTGCCTTTACAATGTGAGTGTAATACAACTAGCCGTTCGCTTCGCAATGGCCTTAATTATTAATTAACATGACTACTTGCGTATATTGCCTATAACAACTATCGGACATAATGTCCGAAATTATAATTATGGTCACTTTATTTTCGTTAGGTAGGTACCTACCTATATCCGGTTTCGACTGGATAGTTAAATTGCGAAATGTTTTTACATGTCAAAGTGCTTATGACATTGACATGAGATTGATTTTTGCCTGACCAGTGGAAAAACTTTTTTCGCTAGACCTGTATCATTGTGTGAAAATCGCGAAAGTTTCAGAAATCAGATTCCCTAGCACGGCAAGGTTTAAACAGATTTATCTACTAAGTACCTCCATAGCATTGGTAGACAAAATGGGTAGATAAACCTGTTTAAACTTTACCAGCAGTGGGTAGGTACACGATTGTAAAAAACTTGAGTCACGATTTTTTTTGTCTTATACCAAACAAAACTAAATCTGTTATTATTGGAGTTTTTAAAGGATAAATTGGCTACTGAATTACTTGCAAATGCTAAGAATCACCGTCTTTTTTTTATACGACGAGGAAGGCAAACGAGCAAGTGGGTCACCTGATGGTAAGTGATCACCACTGCCCATAGACACCAGCAACCCCAGAGGGTTTGCAGATGCGTTGCCAACCTAGAGAGCTAAGATGAAATGCCTATTGTGCCCGTAATTACACCGGCTGTCTTACTCTCCACATCGGAACACAACAGTGCAAGCACTGCTGCTTAGCGGCAGGATTAGGGAGTAAGATGGTGGTAGCGATCCGGACGGACCTTGCACAAGGTCCTACCACCCGCAACCCGTCTTTACTAATGTTCAAAATCTTTCTGATCTTCTTTTGCAATTTTGCCAACTCCTGTATTTAAGTGCTTTGTGGTCTTTTGATTCTTACCAAACTGCGAATGCGAACTGACAACGTCGCATAAGTTCGCCGAATCGAGTGCGGTGTGTCAAAAGAACTTTTAAAGAACACCGCTGCTATTTTGGCGTCAAACAAATTTGCACCTAGTTGCTTTTGTTTTAGATCTCTTAACCGTCGTACATTTATTGTACTTGTTTCGCTTTCGGCAAAGAATATAATAAAACTTTCGGCCTTTTTAACCGACTTCAAAAAAAGGAGGAGGTTCTCAATTCGTTGGAGTATTTTTTTATTAAAAGGAAAAAACAGAACCCTTATTGGATCACATCGTTGTCTGTCCGTCTGTCTGTCTGTCTGTCTGTCAGTCTATCCGTCTTTTTCTCTAGAACACGTGGAGGTAGAAAGCTGAAATTAATATCGAATAGGTAGGAGCTTGCAGTCCCTTGAACCTCTGGAAAAATCAAACTCAATCAAAAGATACAGTCAGTAAAAAACCTGTTTCCTTGCAAATTGCCGTGGACTGGAAACCTATAGGGTAGGTAGGTACCTACTTCCAGTTGTCCTAGAAACTAGAAATTTTTATATGAAGGTAGGTGTAAGTAGGTACTTAGCTCTTATGGCATTTCCATACCAACCAGAAAAATCTGAAAATCTTATGATTTTTATCTCTGTATACCCTGTACTAATATAATCAAAATAATGGTATCAATGACCAATATAAAATGACCCCACACTACGTAGGTACATTTTGGTTAGAAACAGAGCTCTGCGAATACTTGGATAATTTAAAATAGGTCCTCGGAACATGGGGGAAATACCTACCTCGAAACTCGATTCCCTTGATGGACGAACTATTTACATACTTACCTAGTTATAAATTTGGTTTTCGTTGCCGCTTTCCTTGCGAATGGCGTAGGTATGTATCTGCCTACTGTGCTGGAACAGTGAATTTGACCCAAACTAGTACTTACCTACCTATAGGTAGAAGGCACGTAAATACCTTGAATGTGTAGAAGCGATTTATCATAATCAGTCTTCATACACTTTTATTTAATTTGCACTATTCGTATGTATGTATGTCTAAATGTCTGTTTGTTTGTTTGTTTCTTTGTAGGTAAGTTTTTCCGTCAAATATTGCGAGTTAAATTCCACCGGTTGAATTTACTTGAAATTTGGTAAGTATAGGTACTTAATACAACAATTTGGTAGTGAAATTCTGGTGGTCCGTCCAGGATCGTCTCCGCAGGAGGGAACTCTTCAACGGTTAATGGCATCGACTTGAAATTTGGTATGGATGTTTAAGTTGGTTGGCATGATGCAAGTACATGACTGTACTTGCATCATGCCATAACAAGAAGTACGGTCGGCAAAAAATCTCAAATTAAAAACGTTTTTTTTTAACAGAAAACACTTATTTAGGTATATGGTATGTGACGTTGCCAGCTCGGCACGGGCACCAACTACGTAGGTACCTATGTGTTGCTGTTGTGTTTACCTGTTTATTGTTATCCCAACTGTTTGTGAAACGTCTAAAATAAACATTTGAAAGGTTTGTGTCTACTCGACACGTGTGTGTGTGTGTGTGTGATCATGAGGTTGCCACGTCTTCCTCCGGTACCTACCAGCTACTTGAGTGGAGTACCATTTTGTTATTTAAGTAGGTACTTACTTACCTACTCAATGAATAGATAGATAGGTAAGTAAAGTACCTACCTACTTAACATGGATAGATACAGTTGTAGCAGTGGGATTGTTACGTAAACGCAGCATTTCTTAGTAGGCTCGTGACATTATATTTAAATAAACGGATCACTCACGTATGTCAGTCGAGTAAGTATAGCTCGACATGTTTCGGACTAATCCGTAGTCCTTCCTTCCTTTGGGAGCACACGCGACGCCGGTGGCGAAACGTAGGTACTTACTTAAACTGTGCATGCACATATACATGTGCATGTCGAGTTATAAGTACTCGACTGATATATTTACGTGACTGATCTGTTTATTTTGACTGGACTTGACTTTGAATCTCACGGTAGTTCCATGTTAAAAGTACCGTGAGGTTGTTTAATTCAATAGTTTGTTGGGATTTATATTTACAGCACAGCCATTAAGCGTTTTAAACCTACTCAAACCGACATAAGCTTGACACTTGCAATCAGCCTTTTGCCTAAATTTACAACTGCAGTTTCAAGTGTTGTGCCAATTGTGCCCTGAAGGCCGAGCATGAAGTTTTCGAATCCTGCGTAACGTTATTTGTTATCGTATCGACATCGAGAGCGAGAAACCTCATACAAAATGTTTGTTCCAAATACGCTCACTTGCGGGCGCTGTTCCAAATGCCATACAAATTTCTCGATAACGTTTACTAAGTAGGTACCTACCTACTTGATTACGTTAGACAGGTTTCGAATATTCGTACTCCCCGGGCCTCTGTAACTTATGTAGGTATAGTTACAGTGTTTAGTTAAAACTTAAAATAATGAACTAAGTAATATTTTTACGTATACACTGGGCCCGTGTATTTGCCATAAGAATAAATTAGTTATTCTTATGCTATTTGCCCAAGCTCTCTCAGTCCGACAGACAGGAGGCCTGTGCTGACAGTAGGACGTAAATAAGCTGAAAATGAGATGTGTGATACACGAAATTAATCAACAAAAATTTAATAAAAAATTGGTACAATTACAAAAAACGTGAAAAAAATAATAATAATTGCATTTGATAACCGAGTTAGCTAGGAAGAAAAGTGTCTTTACCATAGAAAACCAAATAAAATAACGGTTTTCTACGAGGAAAATATAGTTAATCCCATTTGATAATGAACAGAGTCAGAGGAAGAAAAGTGTCTCCGAATACTAGTTATCAAACTTGGTTATGTACGAGGAACGAGGGGATTTTTCGCACCTGTGAACCCATATTAAGTACATATTTATATCGTAAATTTCATCTAAATCGTTACAACCGCTTTCTAGAACCCATTTACAAGCAAATATACTTACCTACTTAAATAAACAACAATTTGCTCGTTTAATAGTACAGGATCAAGCTAGGTAAGTATATTGCGCTTAATTCAAGTGTTCATCTTATAAAAAAGATGTTAGACATACATGTACACATGTACCTAATAATTTTTAGAGCTTTAATCGTAGAATATCATTAAATTTTGCATTATGCTTGCCTAAATTACTTACCAAAACTGTAATCAATATACCTAGAGAAAATAAAAATGTCTTCAAGTTGCATTCAAATTAAATGAAAAACAATCAAGGAAAACCAAAAAATAGGCGACGTTGCTATAGCAAACAGCAAGCAAGCAGGAAGCGGGTATCAACTATGTATTGATGTTGAGTTTATCTGTTGATATTGTTATCCCAACTGTCTGTCTAAGATTTAACATGCTCATTTTTTATTTTAACCCTAACTTGTAAGTTAGTTTAACCATTCGAACATGTCGATTTAGCTGTACGTGTTGCTGTAACTTTACTTGTTTATATTGTTATCTCAACTGTTTGTGTAACGACTAAAACAAGCATTTGAAAGGGTTAGTTCCATCCACCATTCGAACATGTTAACGCAGATTTTTGTCTCGCTGTGGTTTTTACCTGTTTAATGTGTAATTTTTACCCTAGCTCGTGAGTTAGTTTAACTATCCGAACATATTATTGACCATGACGACCGAATAGCCTAGTGGTTAGAAAAACTCACTATGAAGCTATAGGTCCCGGGTTCGATCCCCGGGCGGGACAGAAATTTGTATGATGAATGCAAATGTTTGTTCCCGAGTCTTGGGTGTTTAGTATTATATATTTAATTATGTACTTATCTATACATGTATGTTTCTGTTATCTAGTAAGAACTAGATAACAGATAAAATTATCGGTAAGAACCCATAGTACAGGCTTTGCCTAGTTTGGGACTAGGTCAATTGGTCTCAAGATGGTGTCAAGAGTCCCATGATATTAATTATTATTATTAATTTTATTTATGTTGATTTACTTTTACGTCTTGCTAATGTTTTCAACTGTTTCTATTGTTATCCAAACTGTTTATGAGACGGTTAAATACACTTTTGAAAGGATTAGTTCAATCATTTGAACATGTTGATTTAACTTTTTGTCTTCCTGATATTTCTACCTGTTCATATAGTTATTTTAAACCTGGCTCGTGAGTAAGTTTAACTAATCAAATATGTTGATTTAGCTGTATGCGTTGCTGTTGTTTTTATTGATTTATATATTGTTCTCCCAACTGTTTGTGGGACGGCTAAATCAAATCTTTGAAAGTGTTAGTTTAACCATTTGAACATGTTGATTTAGTTGTATGTGTCGCTGTTGTTTTTATTGATTTTTATTGTTCTCCCAACTGTTTGTGTGACGGCTAAATCAAATCTTTGAAAGGGTTAGTTTAACTATTTGAACATGTTGATTTAGCTTTTTGTTTTGCTGTTGTTTTCACCTGTTTGTATTGTTATTTTAAACCTGGTCCGCGAGTTAATTTAACCATTTGAACATGTTGATTAAGTTGTATGTGTCGCTGTTGTTTTTATTGACTTTTATTGTTCTCCCAACTGTTTGTGTGACGGCTAAATCAAATCTTTGAAAGGGTTAGTTTAACCATTTGAACATGTTGAATTAGCTTTTTGTTTTGCTGCTGTTTTCACCTGTTTATATTGTTATTTTAAGCCTGATTCGCGAGTTAGTTTAACCATTCAAACATGTTGATTTAGCAGTATGCGTCGCTGTTGTTTTTTTTATTTACATTGTTCTCCCAACTGTTTTTGTGACTGTTAAATCAAATATTTGAAAGGGTTAGTTTAACCATTGGAACCTGTTGTGAGACAGTTGAAATCAACATTTTAAAGGGTTGTGTCAATTGGCTCTTTTAGTACTGGACTTAACCTGTTTATGTTGTTATTTTAACCCTAGTTTGTGGGTTAGTTTAACCATTCGAATATGCTGATTTAGCTTTATTGTTGCAGTTGGTTTTAACTGTTAAATATTGTTCTCTCAACTGTTTATGTGCGGTTAAAACAAACATTTGAAATGGTTGAGTTAATTGACTTTTTTTGTGAAAGATTTAACCCGTTCATATCGTTATTTTAATCACTATTCGGGTGTTCGTTTAACCATTCGAATGTGTTGATTTAGCTGTATGTGTTGCTGTTGTTTTTATTTATTTATAATTGTTCTCCCAACTGTTTGTGTCACGGTTGTAACAAACATTTGAAGGGATTAGTTTAACCATTCGAATATGTTGATTTAATTTTGTGTCTTGCTGTTATTTTTACCCTTTTATATTGGTACCCTAACTGTATGTGAGCTGGTTAAACCTAACATTTGAAAGGGTTAGTTCAACCATTCGAACATGTTGACTTAGCTTTATGTCTCGCTGTTGTTTTCACCTGTTTATATTGTTATTTCAACGTCGGCGCGTCAGTTAGTTTAACTATATGAATACGTTGATTTAGTTTTATACCTTGCTGTTGTTTTCAACTATTTATATTGTTATCCAAACTGTTTTTGTGACGGTTAAATCAAACATTTGAAAGAGTTAGCTTAACCATTCGAACAGGTTGATGTAGCTTTTTAGCTTGCTGTTGTTTTTACCTATTTATATTGTTATACCAACTGTTTGTGTGACAGTTAAAATCAACATTTTAAAGGGTTGTGTCAATTGGCTTTTTCTGTACTGGACTTAACCTGTTTATGTTGTTATTTTAACCCTAGTTCGTGGGTTAGTTTAACCATCCGAATATGTTGATTTGGCTTTATTGTTGCAGTTGGTTTTACCTGTTTAATATTGTTACCTCCACTGTTTGTGTAACGGGTAAAACGAACATTTGAAAGAGTTGTGTCAATTGACTTTTTTTGTGAAGGATTTAACCCGTTCATATCGTTATTTTAACATCTATTCGGGTGTTCGTTTAACCATTCGAATGTGTTGATTTAGCTGTATGTGTTGCTGTTGTTTTTATTTATTTATAATTGTTCTCCCAACTGTTTGTGTGACGGTTATAACAAACATTTGAAGGGGTTAGTTCAACCATTCGAACATGTTGACTTAGCTTTATATCTTGCTGTTGTTTTTACCTGTTTATATTGTTACTTTTACGTCAGCTCGTCAGTTAGTTTAACTATTCGAACATGTTGATTTAGTTTTATATCTTGCTGTTGTTTTCAACTGTTTATATTGTTATCCCAACTGATTTTGTGACGATTAAATCAAACATTTGAATAAGTTAGTTTAACCATTCGAACAGGTTCATTTACATTTTTAGCTTGCTGTTGTTTTTACCTATGTATATTGTTATACCAACTGTTCCTATGACAGTTGAAACAAACACTTTGAAGGGTTGTGTCAATTGGCTTTTTTTGTAAGGGACTTAACCTTCATATATTGTTATTTTTACCCTAGATCGTAAGTTAGATTAACCTTTCGAGCATGTTGATTTAGCTTTATTGTTGCAGTTGGTTTTACATGTTTAATATTGTTATGTCAACTGTTTGTGTAACGGGTAAAACGAACATTTGAAAGGGTTGTGTCAATTGACTTTTGTTTGTGAAAGATTTAACCCGTTCATATTGTTATTTTAACCATTATTTTGGGTGTTCGTTTAACCATTTGAAAGTGTTGATTTAGCTTTATATTTCGCTGTTGTTTCTACGTGCTTATATTGTTGTCCCAACTGTTTGCGGAACAGTTGAGACAAACATCCGAAAGGGTTATGCCAATCGGCTTGGTTCCAACATTAACAAATACATTAACTCAACTATTGGAAACAGGAATAATCAACAAATTTATTTTGTTATTTCTGGTAGTCAACAAATAGTTGAATACCTGTTGTTGTTTTAACGTATTTATTTTGTTAATTTTACTATTTAAATTGTTATGTCAACAATTCGAATAGTAAAATCAACAATTACCTATTGGATTTTGCATGAATTGTTACGCCAACATGTATAAATAGGTAAAAACAACTGTTTTCATATCAACAAAAACTTTTCTGTGAAAACAACAATTTGTTTAAGTTGCCTTAACCCATCATTTTGTTAATTCAACTAATTTGTCGCCAACACGTGCAAAATCAACCTTTTCGGTCTTTCAGTGTAAGTAATAGGTATCTGCCTCTATTGTAGCTAATGAAATGAGTTTTAAAGGGTTATTCATTTGTTTAAGTGTTATCAGTATCCTGCGATGGATAGGGCAGTATAGTTTGGAGTTGTAGCGTAGAATGAAATATAACAATATAATATTCTTATATTGCTCTGCTGTAAACTCGTACTGTAACAACGGTTTTATTGAAGCTTAAAATCAGATGATTATATGCCCAGATATCATAGGTACGTTAAGCATACAGAAACACTGAAATTATTTCTGTAATCAATAAATGGTTACCAGCAGTAACATTACTATTTGAAATATTCAAACGTGAACCCTCAATATAAGTAAATAAACGTCTCGAACGCGATCACGCTATATTCTATAACATAGAATTTGACACTCATATTATGAGAATGAGAACTGTTTGCAGAGGTGCTGCGAATTGATCCGTAATAATTTTTCCGTACTGTTAAAATAAAATGTATTTCCTTTTAATTACTGGGGTAAAGACGATACGGTCTTTAACATGAACTTTGAAATGAAAATGTCGGATGTTTTTTTTTACTTTTCAAAGTTGATTAGGTTATTAAATAAAATAGGAACAATTTTCATCAAAGTAACTAAATGTAATAAAAATGCAAATTCTTACCGTTCGCGAGTTTTATCTCCTAACCACTGTGTATGACAGGAAGTAATTAAATTTTAAATTGACTTTTTCTTGTAAATTCTTCCTTGGGACACCCACGGTGACTGTTTATGAATATCTTAACATAAAGGCTATGAGCACTAATAATAAAATCTGTAATCTCTTTACGCTACTGCGTACTACTGTGTTACATTCAGAGGGCCAAGCACGAATATTCGAATCCTGCGTAACGTAATCGAGTAGTAACATTATCGAGATATTTGTATGACGTTTGGAACATCGCCCGCCCGTGAGCGTATATGGAACTAAAGTTTTATTCAATAAATAAATATCATGGGACAAATTGACACCAATGGATCTAGTCCCAAACTAGGCAAAGCCTGTACTATGGGTGAAGTTTGTATGAAGTTTCTCGATTTCGATACGATAACGTTACGTTACGCAGGATTCAAATATTCGTACTCGGGCCTCTGTGGTCCAGAATGTTTACTGTGACAGCATCACGTAATAAACAAACACTTGAGGCCAAAATTGAAATTTTGTTTGCACGTCTTTTGATACCGAACCAATCAGAGAGGGTTCCATGCCGCTTATGCAAATACGAGACGATGAAAAGATTGAGTGCTCGGGTCTCAAGAAAATTGAGTTACGGCGTTTTATCGCTGCGTGGTATATAGCCTATTGTGGCGGTGATTTCGTTTTTATTTCAATTTTAATGCGGCTGTTCTGATGTTGGGGGCTGAAAGAGTTTGGAGTCAAGCAATGGAAGCCTCGGATGAGCATTGTTTGTGACGTAGCGCGAAACGTTTCAGTGGACTAGGCATTCCTGCCATAATTTCTGCCGACCTTGTCCGAAGCGGTGATGATGTTCGAGTCTAAAATACCTTTCAGACTATCTTGATAGAAAAAAAAAATGAATAATAGTAATGACCGTAGGTACCTGCTTCCAGTCCACCCATGTGGGGCAGGGCATTTCCACTAAATATATCCGCTTCGACCAACATGCGAGTGAGAAAAAATAGAAACCAAACAAACGCCTCGGTCGCTTACACTAACATTGATAAACATAAAATAAACAATCGTTCCCCTGCATTGACTTACCATCACTATTTACTTCGGGTTAGCGCTTGAAAACGTCCGAACTAAAATACCACTAATTTGCAAATAAGACCAGTAATTTGCAAAAAAGTCCACTAATTCGCAAAAAAATACCACTAATTTGCAAAAAAGACCACTAATCGAGCGTCAGACAGTCTTAGTTTGGTCGAATGACAGCGCTATGACGTGTGGCTGTCATCGAAAAATGCCGTGTTGTACTGGGACACACTTTTCGTGAATTTTGTACTGGACCCAAAGTCCATTGTGTTAGTAAGTCAATGTTCTCTTGTTACTAAAAGGTACCGCGATCTTCATGTTGTACCAGAAAACTATGCTAAGGTTTTACGATTAGATATCATCATCATCAGCCTATTTACGTCCCACTGCTGGGCACAGGCCTTTCACAATGAGAGGGCTTGGGTTTTAGTTCCCACGTGGCCTAGTGCGGTTTGGGAACCTCACACACACACCTTCGAATTGCTTCGCAGGAGTGTGCCGGTTTCTCCACGATATTTTTCCTTCATCGAAAAACTCGTGATAAATTACAAATGTAATTTCGCATAATTATGTATATTCTGTACCTACTACTCAGAAGTGCGAAACGACCTTCTACTTGAGAGGCCACAGGTCAAACCACTAGGCTACCACGGCTTTTATTAGGTACAGGGTGATATAACTCTAATTAGAATTTGTAATTTGTCCTGTGATCCTGGCAAAGCCGTATCATGAGTGAAGAATGTTTTAATAGTTTCTTTTTTACTAACTATAATGTCAAGAGGATACGATATACATATTATTATGATTGACATGTGCTAATAAAATGTAACGTGATAGCGCTGTACGGATTTTACTAGTTAGCATTTATTTGTCGAACCAAAAACTTTTCGAAGCATTTGGTATCTGTTTTACGCACACAGGGTAATGTTAAAACTTTTTTGCTCGAGTTTCAATATAGGTACATCAAATGTGAGGAACCCCAGGGCTTATTAATAAATCAAACTGGAAACAAGCAAAGCATTTTATCCAAAAAGCCTCTCGATTCACAATTATTCAGTTCGTTTGCATAACTTTACGCGTTGATCCAAATAAGCCGCTCGTCGGAGTGGCTCAAAGTATTCATTCCGTAAGTCCGTTGTATTGTGGGCAGCAGCACTCAATGGTGGGCTCACTCAATGGTGGACAGCACTCAATAAGGTGTATTCAATGGCCGGTAATCTGAGTCCCGAGGAATAATTATAATAGTGCCCTTTATTGCGACTTACGATGGGCTTTTCCTGCAAATTGAGAAGATTATGAAGCTTTGTAGCCAATGGACATGAAGCTGTTAATACCTATTATGTATAATGATCAAACTCACACAAACTCGAAGAGGCGACCCGGAAGGCCTAGACGGCGATGGCGGGATGAACTGGACTCCTTCTTGAAGGACTGGCCGCTAATTGCCTTTGCTCAGCAGTGGGACAGATCGGGCTAATAATAATAATGTATAATGATATTTCATTATTTCATGATGGTTTGTTTACACCAAAACTTAGCAAAAGAGCTAAAGTGAGAAATTCACTTCTATCTACACTGAGACCTACTTATCAGTACGTTCAATTGTTAATGTTTTAAAAGTTATTAAAAGTATGAAATAACTAACTTAATTACAAAAGTTCAAAGGCATTTGTTTATTTAAATTCTGTGACTAACACAAGGATAAGTTATGCACTTTATCTACCGCGATAAAAGCCAACATGCAATGTGATTGATAATTTTATTGATTGGGTAGGGTAAGTGGAGCGGATGGTCAAATATATATCCCCCTCCCCAATGATTACCGTTAGTAGCATCGTTTTAATAAAGAACATCATTTTTAAATGTGACTTTAACAACTGTATAGCTGGCCTCTATTTCACCAACGTTACAATTATCAGTTTCGATCTCACGTAGATCGAATCTTTGCCAATATGAAGCGCGCTAAAACAAAAGCTCTTCAAGTCGGCAATTGACACCGTATTGTCATTGTAAGCTAAAATTCGTAAAGTTAGTGAAAGAGGAGCCAGTATAGCAGCAACAAATATACATACTATTGTCAGCGTAACGTGTGGTGGTGTGGTGATAGATGGGTCTAGTGTGACATGTCGCACGCTTAGAATTAAAGTGACTCAATTCTTAATATGACGTATTTCAAAATTGAATTTAAAATCTAAACCTACAAAGTTTAATTTAGATTTATCATGTATTTAGAATTGAGTCACTTTAATTCTAAGCGTGCGATGTGCTGATTCGTGGGGTAGACGAGGTAGATTCGACACACTGCATAAAGACCAACATTTGTTACATATGCGTAGCTGTCTTGCATCTGTGGTCGCGGAGGAGCAAAATTTATTGCTTGTAGCACCTACATTCGTCTTGTAAACTCATTTAATGTAGGGTTAAATTCCGCGTCGCTCATTTTTGCCTAGTTTTGTTTTACAATCATTTCAGTAAAGATATTAGTGTAAGTGAAAGGAGAATAAATATTATGGGACAATTGACACCAATTGACCTAGTCCCAAATAAAGCAGAGGCCCGAGTACGAATATTCGAAAGCTGCGTCACGTAAAAACGAATATTAAACGTTATCGAGTTTGTATGACGTTTGGAACAGCGCCCGCCCGTGAGCGTATTTGGAACTAAAATTTAGTATGGGGTTTCTCGATCTCGATACGATAACCGTAACGTTACGCAGGTTTCTACAAGTCGTGCTCGACCCTCAGAGCTAATAGGGAGAATAGGGGATGTGATATTATTTCTCGATCACACTCTAGTCCGAGGTGTTATTTCGGATGTTGTAAAGTATTTCTAAGAGTACTTGAGCCGTAAGGAGAGACGATGTCTCGGGTACAAGCACCGAAGAGGGTTTTTGCTACGTCGGAAGTAGATAACAGTTTTAAACTCTATAAGTATACAGGTAACGTTGAAAGTGTATGTTTTCGATGTGAACCAAGAGGTCTACCTACTTGTGGGTAAAATGGGAAGTGTGACAATGAAGAACGTTGAGTAGTTGTAGGCTGAACGATCAATATTGCTATAAAAAGCTTGTACTATGCTGTTTAAGTTGATAATTTTAATAATATATCGAATCAGCTGATAATAAAATGAATTACGTGGAGGTATAAACATTAAAAAAAAGAAAGGAGACAAAATTGAATTTCTTCCCCAAAAGTTTATGAATGTTTACTGTCAAATACGGCTGAGTACTTAGTTGGTTTTCAGTAGGTACTTTAATGTACCATGTAATGAAACAAAAAACTAATTTTGTCTCAATTTTGTCGTAGCATTTTTAAGGATATTAAGGCACATTTGTATGAATTTTGAAAGTTTTTTTTTTAACTGATATTACGAATGTCTCTGTTTTTTTCCAAACAGGGCCAGTGTGTCGGGTCGCCCACCAAATCGGAAACGCTCCTAACTAATATCAACATCTTCACTGCCTTACGGCAAACTTTTTTCCTTAACAATTTCAACGCCTTTGTTCCACCCCTCGCGACGAAGGGTGGGAGATAAGGAAAAGACAAGCGATGAGTTTTTCACTTATGCTAATGAGGCCCCGTCCTGAGGGCGACAAGGGCCCATCGCTCTCCGAGTACAGAACGTGAAACAACCTAACCAAATTAGAAAAGTTGAAAAAGACATTAGGTATCATGTCAAAGTTCAGTATGTGAAAAACGGTTGAAACGATTTTTGTGAAACTTAGAACCACCTCGATTAACCTAGCTTTCGATTAGAAAAGCCGCGTGCAGAACCTGTCATCCGTTTAACGGCTACAATGACACAGACAGATACACAGATATAGTTACTCATATACAGGCCAAACTTATAACACCCCAGTTTTTCCGTCGGGGGTTAAAAATAATTCTAATAAGAACCGAGCTCTAAATTGTTGCGTTAGCAAAATACGCTAGCGAGGGTTTTAACTCAATAGGCCGAGTGCGAAGTTATTGAATCTTGCGTTACGTTACGTTATCGTGTCGAATCGAGAAATCTCATACTTAATTTTAGTTCCAAATACGCTCACGGGCGGGCGCTGTTCCAAACGTCATACAAATTTCTCGATAACGTTCTACTCGATTACGTTACGCAGGATTCGAAAACTTCGTGCTCGAGCCTCTGACCTCACAAAATATTGGTACAGCTTTATCTACTGTTCAATGCTTAATCGTCGGTTTGTAGCATCGATATAAAAAATTAAAGATAGGCCACGCAGCTTTTCAGCGCTGACAAAATGCGGCTCACTCATTAGCTGTCATTAGACTGACATAATGTCAATACTAAGTCACCGAATCACCTAATCACCTATAATTGCTTGTCCGCGCACGGTGAAACGATGGTGTATCTGTCTAATTTTGTATATCAATGGTTTGTAGGTTGTTGAAAATAGACTTTTTTAAGATTGTAGGTATAGGTAATCAACATTGTGTTTTCCGTCAACTCCTCTACTCACGTCATGCTCATAATATCTGATCCGTCTTTTGATACATACAGCTACTATCCTCTCTTAAATTATTATCATAAGTAGCCCCCAATCCATCGGAATGATAGTCGTCAGTCGGCCCCTTTGATGTGGCGTCAATGCTCGCTGATGTGGCGACGAAAGTTGCGGCAAATTGCGTCCGGTCTCTTCGGTCGGCGGGGTAAGTTATGAGCGATCCTCAAGCGAACACAAGACAAAATCAGTGATCCACATCATAGCTGCTGAATCTGAGATATGTACATAAGTAAACACTTTGTTTAAAAAAACAGGCGATAAAACCACATGCTACAAACAATCAAATTCGTTCATTGACTTACCAACCCCGTGGACTTCGGGTTAGCGCTTGAAAACGTCCGAACCAAAAGACCACTAATCGAGCGGCAGTCAGTCTTAGTTTGGTCGAACGACAGCGCTATGACGTATGGCTGTCATCGAAAATGCCGTGTTGTACTGGGACACATTTTTTATGAATTTTGTACTAGAACCAAATTCCATTGTGATATTAAGTCAATGTTTGAGTTGTGGAGAGGAGTGATTACTAGGGCTCGAAAAAATGGACGATAATATAAACGGTATTGGTAAAAATGGACGATATTACAGTTCAATATAATTCTTCATTATTTACCAAAAATCAGTAAAATGAATTACAGGCAGACAAAAGGCGGCCTCGGCCTTATCACTACAAATAATCATTCGTCAAGACGTCCAACGATAGACATAGGCCTTCCTCAAGGATCTCCACGACGATCGCGTTTCAGCACGAAGATGAATAGTACATACTAACTAGTGGTAAGCTTAGAACTACGTAAGTATACACTAATAACCTAACCTAACCAATTTAAAATTAAAAACAGAAAACCCGACTGCAATTCTGGGAAATAATAGGAGTACTTACCTACACCCTATGCCACTTTTACAAATGAGGCGAATCTAATGACACCTCACACGTTGAACTCCGTCAAACGGTTTAGGCAGCCTACTATGCCAAAGAATTAGATATACATAGATTCATACATACGCTCGAAAAACATAACTCTCCTTTGGCAGTCGGGTAAAAACAGTTAATTTGCTCCTCCGTGACCAAAACTTCGTAGTTCTAATAATAATACTATTACTCATTAAATTGTAAAACGTCTTACGTTTGCGTATCTAACGAGTTTATGCCTGAGCGTCTTTCCCTTTTGTCAATAAAACGTACTTTATTTACTCGCTTTTCAGTATTTCAGCGCTTATGCCTCACACCAGTCGTGGCCTGTAACGTGTAACAATGTCGCAACTGCCGTGGAAACAGCGCAGACACTAAACTTGTGCCCATTCGTTAGTTCGTCGCGACTGAACACCGATCGAAAACGATCTGAGTTGAGTACCGTTTCCCACAGAAGTGTTAATATTTAATGAAGTCGGCTAAAAAGGAAGGATATTGGTGTACTCTGTTTGGTGTAGAGCTGAGGGATTGTAGAAGTTACTATTGTTGTACACATAGTTTATTGAATTAGGTGTTACTTTCCAGAAGCCCATAATAATAAAATAAAAAACAATTTTTTGGCTCACCCGCGACGGCACTCGCTTTCATCTCGCGTAGCGTGATACAATGTTTTCTAAAATGGTGTGCAGCATTTGATCTATCCTCTATTAGTTCTGTGGGTGTCGTTAACTATTATCATACCGTTGGGCATTATCGGACGCTGACGAATGTACATCTGCCTGTTGTAAATTTGTATAAGCAAATGTACTACATTAATTGAAGCCCAAACACTCAGCACACAAAATTACGTACCTACATGTAAAACTTTCGTACCACATTGAATTAATTAACAATTTAATGAATGATTGAACCTTAAACAACCTCTTAACATTTTGAAGGTGAGTGTACTCAGTACCCACACCTCACTGGTCAGCGGGCTTGACTGAGCATTTGATTACTGAAATCATAGGTGGGCGTGATTTAGTATTGTCAATGACGTGATTTAAGCGACTTACTGCGCACAATATAGGGAAAATTGCTATCTCATTACGAGAGAGGATGAAGAGGAATAAATTGAGGTAAATCTTTGGTTTATTTTTAGTGATAATCGATAATTGGTGAGGAAGGAGTTATTGTCTTGTGGTTAAACCTGACTTTGAAGGTTGAGTTAGATCCGTCGAAGCAGATATTAGTATGATGAATACGGACGATTGTTCTCGAGTCTTGGATGTTTAATATGAAGCATTTATAGAAGAGGGAAAGAAAGAAAATGCATTTCTTTGACGCATAGGACATCAATAACAGTACAAACTAAAAATAGAAAAAAAGAGGAAAGACGGTGAAGTTCTGTTGCCAGGATAAAAGAAAGTTGCAGCTCAGCATACGACACGAGTTACAGCAATGGTTTTCGGCCGTTTAAGCATGTATCAATATTAATCTATAGGTGTTTACCCGCTCTCATAGGCTTACAGGCTTTGTCTAGTTTGGGACTAGGTCAATTGGTGATATTTATGTAATAAATCCGTCTGAATAAATGGACTGCCGGGCAGTCATACGAAAGCATTTTTGCCTAAGGCGAAACGGAAAGGAAAGGGTTTATTTTAAATGTATCTAACGTGTGTAACTAAATAAATATAAACCTTTTTGGTTGTTTCCGACGCAGACTCCTCTCTATACCGTGTTTTAAAGCAATATTATGATATCATTAAGCACCTTTCCCTAACTTAGGTACAAAGCGTATTCATGTCAGTACTTTTACATACTTCAACTCTCAACTTTACCGCATCCAACTTTGTTACTTCACGTGTTTCACATTAATTCGATACTGCCAGGAATTCCTTAATTGATCTATCGACAGCATTGGAAAATTTAATTTCCCGCAAACTTAACGAATTGAGGAGTAGCAATTTTTGTGATTCAGTTTCACTTTCGAGTCTTTCAAACTAAGTTTAAATGAACCATCCGCAAAAAACTTCAGCAGAAACACTTGCTTAAATAAAAAATCTTTTTTCTTTTCAGGTAAAAGTGTGATGATTGCAGTGTTCCACTGGTAATTCATGATGGCTGTGAACAGCCCCGGCGGCTACCCCCCCGTTTCCCCCAAACCACACACCCCCAAAAGCCCTCGGCACTTCGTCTTCCCCCAAAAGAGTCCTTCCATCGCCTCCAGCACTTCTTCCTCCGGCTACTTCACCCCCCAGTCTGGATGCAGCTATGACAAGCACCCCAACCAACCCCCGAAATCCCCTATAGCTCATGGGCATCGCAGCCCTATGAGCCCTAGGCATTTTAATTTCCCCCAAAAGTCCCCGTCTGGGCGCTCCAGTCCTTGCAACCCACTCGACCGGCACCAAGGCTTGCACTACTCCGCGTCTCTGAAGCACAGCCGTCGCGAAAAGTCCCGCTCACCAAAACCACCGCCAGTCCACATACACACGAACCCTGGCTATGTCTCCCCCAACCGCACGAGAAAATTGTATGGGTCAACTTCCACAGTCGGCTCGCCCAGGCTGGTGACGTCTCCGAGCATCGTATCAAGCCATACCGACGACTCAATGGATGCTATGCCAGGGACACCGTCCGCCATCATAAACGACGCAGACGACGAGGCAACCACGATCTCGTCGCGCATCTGCCGCAAATCTACATCAGACTTAACCGATATCACTGATGATACCCCTCAAACTAGATCGACCAGCATAAGCAGACCCTGTTCCCCAATGAGAAGAGGCTCAATGAAGGGAGGTCTAGCTTATCTGGCCAGCAGGAGGGGCTCTAGAGAATCGACGGTGTCAAATTGCGACTCCGTGGAGGATATTGGTCCGCTCAACTTTCAAAACACGATGCGCGGCCGACAGCGGAGAACTTCCAACTTCCTCGAGCTGCCAGGTGAGTGCCCACGTTCAAACATTTATTTAAATGTCAGCAGACAATTACTTACTCGGGACGTTTTAGTCTTTAATGTAATTATTCCAACGTTGTGTTCGGAGCCTCGTGCCTCTTGAATGTTAAATTGAGTTTGCCTGAACTCCGAATACCGATATACGAGTACCTCATCGAGTGTTTTGCAAAAACTTTGGCTTGATTAGAGTGATTTACTTAACATAGATTCAAAAAGTTGGGTAACAAAATGCCATTAAAATTGTAACATCATTATGGCGCGGGGTAACTTTGCTCATCATTTAACCAACTTCCTGGACTTAACGTTTGAAGTTTTTTTAAGTACCTAAGTACTCGCGTTACTCACAATTTAGAAGTTACTTAATCAAAATGTTTCTAGTTTCCGATGACCGAGCAAATGCATTTTAGTATGTGATGAAATCGTTTAGATAAAGATCAGACCCCAGACCCAAAAAGAGAGAGTTGTAAGTTTGACCTGGTGTATCTGTGTGTCTGTGTATCTGTCCGTGGCATCGTAGCTCCTAAACGTATGAACGGATTTTGACCCGGCTCTTTTTAAATGAACGCTAGTTTAATTTCTTAGCTAAGTTTCATTATTTTATTTTATTACATTTTGAAATTAAAATTTCTGTGGGTTTTGTCAAGTTCAGATCCCAAATGTGAGAGCCCGTTGATGTCTTCAGTGTGGCTAAGTTCTGGGAACACGAATCCGGGAGCCCGTTGATATCTTGGAAAGTGAATGTAAAAAGGGACAAAAAATTAAATTAAAATTAAAATTTAGAAAACACTGTAAAGAGTAAAAAATAAAATTTCTGGGCTTGGTCGTTTAATTAGGAACTATGTTACCACCCGACTGCGAAAAAGTTAATAATTTAACATGACAGTTTTAAATGATTCGCGGTTAACTGCATTTAACATGCATTTAATTTAACATGTTCCTAATTATAATTAAAATAAGAATTTTGATTTTTGATTTTTTGCCTATTTTTTTTTCGGGGGTTTTGTTTCAGTGCGCTTCATATTGGCACCGATATAAATAAATAAATGTCATGGGTCGATTGACACCAATTAACCTAGTCCCAAACTAATCAAAGCCTGTACTATGGGTACTAGACAAAGATCGAAGAATGTACATCGAATTGTCATTGTAAACTGACAGTTGTAAATAAATAAAGTAATAAATAAATAAATACCATGAGACAATTAACACCAATTGACCTAGTTCCAAATACATACATATTAAACATCCAAGACTCGAGAACAAACATTGGTATTCATCACACAGACATCTGCCCCGACCGGGGATCGAACCCAGGACCTCAAGGTTCGTAGTCAGATTCTCTAACCACTAGGCCATCCGGTCCGGTGCAAGGTTTGGTGAAATAGGGCCTGACATCTCCCCTCTCTTCCAGTGGTGGAGCACTCCCGCCCCCGCGTCTGCTCCCTCCCCGAGAAGCCGTACAACCCTCGCATCTCCGACGACCTCTACCGTCTGCGCACCTTCAGCATCACCACCAAAGGAGGCGTGGTCAACTGCGGCGACTCGATATGCAACCGCCGGTCGCGGTCGAACACCTCAGTCAATTCAACTAATAGCAGGTGAGTTTAGAAATGGAAGAAAGAAAAAAGAAAACGAAAATTTTCACGCATGACGAAAAAAAAAGAAATTATGAAAAATGTTGTTGCCCGACGTCAAAAAGGTTGCATCTCACCATATGCTGCGACAATAGCCACAGCGCTGGTAATTAACTGTAATATTATGTAAAGATACGTTATCTTTATGCTCACAAAATAACCTAAAACTTGTTCCTAACGGAGTGACGGCACGCACACATACATGTTTTATTGTACTTACATTTCACTACATTGCCAAATGGTGTAAAAGAGATGGCGTAACTAAAATGAAAAGAACAAAAAAGACAGCTGTTGTTTGACATTTCCGAGCAAGTTGACTATCATTGCTTTTTATAATATACTTGCACTTATAGGAATCAAAAACTAATACACACATTTTTCGGTGATTCGAAGACAAAGGGGAAAGAAATGCATCTTAGGTATAACATTTATTAGCGTTAGCTATTAAGTTTTTCTCATACAGGTTTACACAAATTTAAACCGTATCTTTGATTTTTCTTAAAAACGCGTGACGTTGAATCACTAATGTTAAAATAAAGTATTATAAGTGTTTGCGTGTAGGGTCTTCCTCGGAACTATAAGATTTTTGCTTCTACGAGTCTTTATTCTAATGTCCGTACTTACTTGACAGATGGTGTTGTTGGATAGGTGTTGATCCATAGCAAAACGCAGGAATTTTCAGCAGGAAACAAGGAAACGCCAGTTTATTTAAAAAACATTCCTTAAAAGTACCCAATCGAGATCTAAAACCGTTTTAATTACGCCCATAATACTCGTATAGATTGAAAGTGCTTATTTTTTCCAGCAGATGAAAATAACGGCATTGTGTGGGCGGGTTTCATCGGCTCGTTCGACTTTATAACAATCAAATTGTTAGTACTTTTGCAAAGCAATTCTTTTTAATTTTTATATTTTTTTCCTCTTTAACGGTCCAGAAAGTTTCAGTGGCCTGATATTATAGGGCTTTGAAAAGCAGTGAGGATCCTAATTAGAGTATTCCAAGTAACTTTTATCAGTGAACGGAAAAAAATAACCTTAGTCCTCCGCGAACGCGACTTTGAATCCCCAACGTAAAATTTAGTCGAATTGTTATGTCACATAATTTGTCGCATCTGAAACTGAATGTGGTGGTTTTCTAAATTTCTTAAGACAAGTACGGTTCATATTTTTTATATAATAAAACAACATACAATGACAATGCAAAGAAAAATTCGTTAAGCAGCTGGCTTTCATTAATAAAACAACATTTTCCATTTCGACCAGAATCAGCGAACAATTGAATTGTTCTTGATCGTTACGGAAAAAAACGCCTCGGCTTCACGATTTTCACGTTATATCTACCTTATGAATCCGTATACATTTATGAACGAGGAAAGGACATTTTAGCCATAATAAAACAGTTTTGACCTAAATATAAAAAAAATAAAGCCCCACGATTTCTTGAACCTACTCGCAGCAAAAGTCACAATATCGCTGAACACAAAGCCTTTCATAGTTAATGTCCAGTATTCCAGCGTATCAGATTACAGTAGATTTGTGACTGATGGCCGCTTCGCGTGACCATGCTGACCTACTGCACAAGACGTATTACAGTCCGCACCTCAAAGAGAAATGTGTCCTATTGTCTTTTGCCAAAGGCTTTAGCGAGATTTGAAACTTAATGCACATGAAATTGTTGGTCTCTATGTCCATTTGTAAAATTGCATTAACGGCGAGCTTTACCGCGAGTCGATCTGAGGCCCGAGTACGAATATTCGAATCCTGCGTAACGTAACGTTATCGTATCGGAATCGAGAAACTTCATATTAAAATTAGTACCAAACAATATGCTGTTTTATTTATTTTACACGAATAATTCTACGTAAATATAGAATGATAAGACAAGCCGTCGACATAAACGTGATACAAAAAAGTACTTACTTAATACTCAGTACGTGAGACTTTTTGCCTTTATAAACCAACTTCCAACCTTGAACATCTTAATCTCAATAAAAAGCAGAACGGTTCACTGAAAGTACGTGAAAAAACATACACATTTACCTCATACGACTTGAGACACTCATCTTTTTTAATCCCCGACGAAAAAGAGGAATGTTATAGGTTTGACATGTGTATCTGTGCGTTTGTGTATCTGTGTATCTGTGGCATCATAGCTCCTAAACGGGTGGACCGATTTCGTTAAGGTTTTTTTCAATCGAAAGCTAGTTTAATCGAGATGGTTCTGAGCTAAGTTTCATTAGTCTGCTGTATGTTATAACAGAGGCTCGGCTCAATTCAATTTAATTTACCTCCAAAGAGTGTTCATTATGAATTATGACACAATCACAAAACTCTATCGTATATACCTAAATATAAAGTATTCATCGATTTGGCGTACGTATTTTGACGTCACGAGTGTAATTTACTGAAAAAAAAAACCGGCCAAGTGCGAGTCGGACTCGCGCACGAGGGTTCCGTAGAAAGATTTTAACGCTTTTCCCCGTGTTTTAAGAAGTCCAGTGTTAGCAGAGCCCTGCTCCTAAGCAAAATGTACGCAGTGTGGGGTCATCTTATATTGGTCTGTGAAATCTACAGACAGACATAAAAATTTAAGATTTTGAGACTTTTCTGAGTGGTTGTGCTATAAGAGCTACTTTCATACCAAATTTCAAGTTTCTAGGACAACTGTAAGTACCCTTTATGTTTTCTCAGTACGGCGATTTGTATGGAAACCACCTTTTTAATTACTGTATCTTTTGATTGCGTTGACTTAGAAGGTTGATTTTTTCACAGCTTCAAGGGATCGCAGGCTTGAGTATTTGATATTAATTTCAGCATCCTACCTCCACGCGTTCCAGAGAAATAGGGTCTTGACAGACAGACAGACAGACCGACAACAAATTAAATGATCCTGTGAGGGTTCCGATTTTTCCTTTTGAGGTATAGAACCCTAAAAATATACCTCGATTAACAGTTCCAACTTTTGTAGTGGTTCTTGAACAAGGTATTTGGTTTTTAAAACCTGACATCGCGCGGAAAGCGGTCGGTAGCTGGAACGCTTATTGAGGTTCTCAGCCCATCTTTTCGGCCCACGTACATACACTCTCTCCTTCTATCCCGATATACAGTTCTGTGGACTTAATAATATGTACAGAGGGTCGAGCACGACTTTACGAATGCTGCGTAACGTAAAATCGAATTAACGTTGTCGAGTTTGTATGACGTTTGGAACAGCGCCCGCCCGTGAGCGTATTTGGAACTAAAATTTAGTATGAGGTTTCTCGATCTCGATACGATAACCGTAACGTTACGCAGCATTCGTAGAGTCGTGCTCGACCCTCAGAAACGTTGTCTAGCACTCCACCAGTTCACGCAATATTTTTATTTCGTTCAGAATGAAAAAGTTGGTGTAATTTCTGAACAATCAGTCAACGTCATTCACGTGGTAATTCATGTTATTATGCAAAATACTTATAGTGAATTACTTTATTACGTAAGTATTCTTGAAGGCGTAGGTACCTACTGTTCGTGTCAAGGTTTAATGCGCCTGAACTGAAATCATTCACTTGTAGGAGTTGTAGGGGAAAGATATGCGGGTGGTAGGACCTTGTGCGAGGTCCGTCCAGATCGCTACCACCATCTTACTCGCTAATCCTGCCGCTAAACAGCAGTGCTGGCAATGTTGTGTTCCGGTGTGGAGAGTGAGACAGCCGATGTAATTACGGGCACAAGAGGCATTTCATCTTAGCTCTCTAGGTTGGCAACGCATCTGGTGATCACTTACCATCAGGTGACCCACTTGCTCGTTTGCCTTCCTCGTCGTATAAAAAAAAATACGCTACTTTGCTCTCTTTCTCCATTTACTTAAACTTTAACTGAGAATTTTAGCAAAACTGCCAATTTTCTATAAAACTGTCTTTTGTATTAATCGTTCCTTTTTTGTGCCTACAATTTGTGTTGTTGTTTTTTTTTTATGGAACTGGCATATCTATTAGTGATCAAAGTCTTTACACGTAAAGTTTAGAGTTTAAAGTTTAAAGTTTAAACCAAATTTCACACTTTTTCGTTCGCCCAGTATTCTTGAAACGAAAATTGAAAAAAAAAAATTCAAAGTTCTATACTGTTAGCCGGATGTTCAAAAAAGATTGAACTGATTTCTATCAAACTTTGCTACGAATCATTTCCACCACTTTTTTGCATATAAAAAGTAAAAATAAAATGGTTGGCAAAATTAATCATGCAAGTGAAGTTCTCAATAAAACTCCCACAGTAAATATACGACAAACCGCAAAGGCGTTTCCGCTTGCCATTAATATTAATTTATACGAGTCTGGCTCATTAATTAGGACTTTTAATAATAAAACACAATTAAAACGCCATTAAGTGTCGCGGTGGCCGCGGGGTGGCAGTTGAGAAATGATCTGTCATTTGGTTGAATCATGTTGAACCCTTGGCACAATGACGGGTGGCATTATGAGCTTAGCCTTGATTGACTGTTTTCGTGATTTGCATGGTATTCATATGTCTTTGGGTGAGTTTTTATGACTGAAATGGATTGTTATACTCCCATAAGTTTTTGACAAACTAAACTGATAATTTTGTGAGCTGTCCTGTTATTTAGTGCCCTTAGTGTAATAAAAAATCACAAAATACGTCTCGATCGCGTTTGCGTTAAAGTGTCAAATAGTATGAGAATTATTAAACGCGAACGCGATCGAAACGTATTTCTTGGCCTGGTCGCCGATTACACTAGGTGCTCTGAGCGCTTAGTGTAATAGCGACCTTTCAGTTACCTTAATGAATAACACCCCAGAGGGTCGAGCATGACTTTTCGAAACCTGCGTCACATAAAATCGAATAGTAAAAGTTGTCGAGTTTGTATGACGTTTGGAACAGCGCCCGCCCGTGAGCGTATTTGGAACAAAAATTTTGTATGAGGTGTCTCGATCTCGATACGATAACCGTAACGTTACGCAGCATTCGTAAAGTCGTGCTCAACCCTCAGAAATAAAGAAAATATGGGATCTGGAAGTACGAACCTTGCTATAAAAAACATTTTCCCCGATTTTAATGTCAGAAAAATAATACGTTTGTTTTTGTAATACTTTGTACGGTAATTCACGCTGGAAATTAAAAAAGGAAGTATGAAATTAAGTTTTAAAAAAGGTGACCGACAGTCAGTTGCTCTTAATTCCTGGTTATTATTTTAATTTACCTTCACGTAAACCTGTTACTATTTAAGTCCGACGCAAGCCCGAGGGGTGTTATGAGTTAGACGTGTGTATCTGCGTGACTGTATGCAGCACAACTATTTGGACGTGGTTTTTTTTATCGAAAGCTAATTAAAATGGCCCTTAGCTAAGTTTCATCATAATAAGTTGACCCGTTTTAAACCGACTTCAAAAAAGGAGGAGGTTCTACGTTCCACTATATGTTTTTTTTAATGTATGTACATCGATTACTCCGTCAATTGTTGAAAGGTTTTCAAAATCCTTTTTTTTCACAGTTAGGGCCGTTTCACACAGGCGTTTTTTTTCAGCGACTTATGGCGGAACGAGATTCTGTGAGATACCGCGGGCTGAGCGTGCTCGCCGCGATCTCGCTTCACCGTGAAATCGCCGAAAAAAATTGTTGCTGCGGGCTACTGCGTGCTCGCCGCGATCTCGCTTCAGCGTAAAATCGCCGAAAAAATCACTAGTGTGAAAGGGCTCTTACAAACCAACGCGGGCAATACAAAAGCTATTATCCACATAGGTAATATTTTCGTTACTAAACTCGGTCATTTAAATCGTGTCGACAATTCAAATAAATAACGGCCTTTTAATAATTACGAACACAATCAGCAATTTTGGAAGCTTTTAAAATTACTACAATCAGTTAAATCCGTTACAACAATAACAAACAGTTTAATTATAGTTACACGGCATTGGAACAGATATTGCTATAAATAAAAGCACAAAAGTTGCTCAAAAGCAATCTAAAAACGATTTCATTAATGACATCACGATAGCGAAGCGTGGAAAAGCACTACTACGCGTTTTCGATATCAGATATAGTAGTACGTTTTCAATATTTATTGTAACTGTGCATATGTGAATTTGAGGGTTGCCCTCAATTTCCCTGGGATTCCATCATCAGATCATGACTTGGTGACAATGGGACCACCTCACGAGTATACCCTTTCGAATAATTATTTAACATTTTCAAAATTATCCTCCAACTCCTAACCGTTAAGGAGTTGTACCTTCCATCATCAGCTCATCAACATGAGATGATGACTGCCAGACGCAAATACTTGAATAGCCTTAGAAAAAATATGAAACACATAATACGTGCCTATAAAATTTGAGGGTTACCCTCGATTTCCCTGGGATCCCATCGTCAGATCATGACTTGGTGACAATGGGACCACCTCAGGAGTATACACTTTCGAATAAAATTTTTTTTTTCAAAATCGGTCTACAATTGATGGAGTAATCGATGAACATACATAAAAAAAAATACATACAGGGGAACGTAGAACCTCCTCCTTTTTTTGAAGTCGGTTAAAAATAAACACCAATTGAAAGTGTCTAGGGATAAGTCAAGTATAAATCTTTAGACAAATTTTGACCAATGAATAAACAAATGACGTTACACTGTTTACTAAACCCGAAGGCCACCTCATTCGTTGCCTACCTCAACAACTTTCATCGAACGAAAACCGGTATCTTTCCCAACCTCCAATCTTATCCAACCGAACTATTCCAAACACAATCTTACGTTTTTGAAAATAAACTTAAAATTTCATTGCAACTCTGAAGCATGATGCTGCAACGTGAAAGCAAGTTGAAAGTCTGTTTCAACAGTTGTTCATTTAACTTGGACTTGGAATAAACAGTTCAGACAAATCATAAACAAAGATTGTTTGGGATTCCTAACGAGAGCCGGAATCTGATGGAATGGTTAAAGTGCCCGGTGTTGATTTGAAAATAAAAACACTCAGTAGAATGGGGATGCTGCACTGCAAGATTGTCAATTCATCATCATCATCAGCCCAACAACGTCCCACTGCTGGGCACAGACCTCTTATGAGAGTTTGTCAAATCAGCAACTTTTTTATTCAATTGTCAAAAAGATCGGTTGTATTAAATTATGTAAGCACTCAAAACTCAAAAATAAGACGTCATAGCGTGGGAACTATAGCCCAAGCCCTGTCATCCTGAGAGGCCTGTGCCCAGCAGTGGGATGTAAGACAAGGCTGGTGATGATGATGATGAAATTGCCTCCCTTCATTGGATTTTGTCAATTAAGAAAATAGTCCAAATTGTAGCAATAAGTGAGGTCTAAGTTTTTTATTTAAAGAGTATTTTAAAAAGTATTTTTAAGCGAGGATGTAAAATGGGTTTATTATTGGGGCTATTAATATTACTCATCGTATCGGTTGAATACTGTATTTTATCTTTGTAATTAATTCAATTAATTCAAAATTGCTGTGCCCTATCAGGGTTTGTATGTTCTGAACATTTTAATTATTGATATCTTGTACAACAACATAATATGCAATAAACTATTATTATTATTTGTACTCAAAGAGTTTTGTTCTCGACCCGAAGCCGGTTTTTTTTTTGGTTCATGATACGGGCTTACACCAAGTATCATGTTACCATTTGTGTGTTGGAATGTATGTTGAAGTTTTTGTGTTTGTATGTTTATGAGGTTTGTTGTGTTTGTGTGACCGTCGTCTTGGTTGCTGTGTACGGGTAATGAAGTTGGGTTTAGGAAGCGGCGTACTATTGGGCATGTGTCAAGAACTACCGATTTTTGTAGGGGTATGTATGTGTTGTCGTGGAGGTCTAGTATTTTCAGTGCAGTTTTCAGATATTTTGGAATGACACCGGTTGATGAAATAATGACGGGGATGATTTTGACTACTTCTTGGTGCCATATTTGTTTGATTTCGTCAGCCAGAGGTATGTATTTTTGTATGTTTTCAGTGTGTTTCTGTTTCAGATTGTGCGTGTTGGGTACGGCGATGTCAATAAGATAAGTGGTTTTAGTGGATTTTTGTATGAGTGTAATGTCTGGTCTGTTGCTGAGGATAGTGCGGTCTGTTCTAATGTCTCGGTCCCAGTAGAGTTTTGTTGTGCTATTTTCTAGAACATTCTTTGGTTTGTATTGGTAGTAGGGCGTATAGGTTTCTAGAAGTTTGTGTTTCAGTGCAAGCTGTTGGTGTATATGCTTAGCGACATTGTTGTGGCGGTGAGTATATTCCTTATTGGCGAGAAAGTTGAATCCTCCTGTGATATGGTCTATTGTTTCTGTGGTTTGGTTGCATAATCTACACTTATCGATTTCAATTGCTTCTTTTAGGATGTACTTAGCATAATTCCGGGTTTTAATAATTTGATCCTGTATAGCTTTGAGGAAGCCTTCGGTCTCGCCAAAAATATTTCCCTTCGTGAGCCATGTGCAGGAAGCTTTCTGGTCTACATGGTTTTGTGCGATTTGATGTGGGTACTTGCCATGTAATGCTTTACTTTTCCAGTTCTCCAGGTTTTGTTCGTCTGTGTGGATTTTATGTTTTGGGTCAAATTGTATGTTGTTAAGTTGTAGGGATGTTCCAGGTTTGGGAAGGTTGGCTATTGCGTTGTGTAGTGGACTATTTCTGGCTTTGGTGAGGAAGTATCTTCGTAAGTTGTCTATTTGTGTATAGTGTACGTTTTTAATGTCTATGAATCCGCGGCCTCCCTGTTCTCTACCTAATGTAAATCGTACTGCTGAGTGAATGTGGTGAAGGTTGTGTCTGTTGCATGCTGTTCGTATTGTAGTGTTCAGGGCTTCTAATTCAGTATCAGACAATTTAACAATTCCAAATGATATGTTAATATAGGGATGGCGTAAGTGTTGACGGCTTTGGTTTTGTTTCTGGCTGATAGTTGGGTCTTTAGTATTTTGTTAAGTCTCTGCTTATATTTAGTTTTTAGTGTATTTTTGATGTCTGTATGGTTTATGGATGTGCTTTGTAGGTATCCTAAGTATTTGTATGTGTCTGTTGCTTGCATTCTGTCTATGGTTCCTCCCTGTAATTCCAAATTGTACGGTTCTGTATCTTTATGTTGTTCTTTAATAATGCTGTTTATTTTACATTTGTCGGTTCCAAAAGTCATTTTAATATCTTTACTAAATTCTTCAGTATGTTTAAGTAGCTGTTCCATGTTTTGTCTGTTTGGTGCGTAGAGTTTTATATCGTCCATTATAGTAAATGGGTCAGTTTGATGTTGTTTTGTTTGTCAATTGTGTATCCGTAGTCTGTCTTGTTTAGGATTCTGGAAAGGGGGTTTAGCGCTAGGCAAGACCATAAAGGACTAAGTGAATCTCCTTGGAAGATTCCACGGGTTATTTTTACAAGTGTTGTAGTAAGTGTCGTTTTGTCAGTTTGCATGTTTAATTTGGTGGTCCAATTGGCCATTGCGCATTTTAAGAACTCAATTAGTGTAGGATCGATTTTGTATATTTTCAGAATGTGTATTAACCACGAGTGTGGTACGCAATCAAATGCTTTCTGGTAATCTATGTATGAGTAGTATAGGTTTCTATGATTGTGTTTCGCTTGGTTGTGTATCTCGGTGTCTATTACTAACTGTTCTTTGCATCCTCTCGATCCTTTACTACAGCCTTTCTGTTCCTCTAGTATTATTTTGTTTTCTGTGATGTGTGTGGTGAGCTTGTGTGAGATGATGGATGTCAGTAGTTTGTAAATTGTCGGTAAACATGTAATCGATCTGTATTTTGTAGGGTTTGTCGTGTCATTGTCTTTAGGTTTTAAGTAGGTAATGCCTTGTGTTAGGAATGAGGGTATGTCTTGCGGGTTGTGTATGATGTGATTCAGTGTGATAGCAATGTATTCGTGTGCTGAGGTGAAGTATTTCAACCAGTAGCTCTGAATTTTATCGGGGCCTGGGGCTTTCCAATTGTGTGTTTTTTGGCAGCTTGAGTAACATCGTCTTTAGTAATGGCGATTTCCGGCATTGCGTTGATATTGCTTACTTCTTCTTCTTCTATTGCTGCCCAGGCTGCGTGTGGGTTGTGTTCTATTGGTATGGACCATATGTTTTCCCAGTAGTGTTGAACAGTGGTGAGGTCGGGAGGGTGTGTAATTGCTATGTGTTCTGAATTAAGGTTTCGATAAAACAGTTTCTGATTGGTGTTAAATAAGTTGTTGTCAGTTTTCCTCTGATTGCTAATTTTGTATCGGCGCAGTCGTTTTGAGTAGGCTTGTAATTTTTGTTTGCTACTGTCTAATTGATCTACTGTTTCGTCCCTGCTTTTATTGTGGAGGTTTAATTTTGTTTGTTTCCTTTGTGTAAGATTTCCATGTAAATGTTATGTAATGAGGCCTATTTCCTTTCGTAGCGCTGTAATTTTGCTATCTAGTCTTTTTTATCACTGTGGTATTTTTTGTTTTTTCCGTGTATTATTAGTGTCTGGCGCGTTACTATTATTGTGTGGTGTTTGATGTGGAGAGTCGTTTGCTGTTGTGTTATTGTCACTGTGCAATGCTGTGTTGGGTGACTTGTTGGTATTATTCTGCTGTGTATGACTATTTGATTGTGATGTGTTGCGATTATTGTGTGATGTGTGATTACTACCATTGCGTTCTTTTTGTTTCTTCTGCTTACACTGGATCGTAGCAACGGTAGCTGCGCCGCAATATATAAATGTATGCACTTATTCCAAAGTGATTGTTTGTATGCTTTTTAAATGTTTGTCTATTATATCATTGACTGTATTAACCAGGTGTATCATCTTTCGTGTAGTTTGGAGTTTCGGAATGGAAGGTCTGAGGGTTGGATCGGTGCCTGCATATTTAAGAAGCATTTCTGTAAAGGTGTCCTCGATTTTCTTGTAAGTTAGTGTATTGTGTTGTAGTGTAGTTGTTGTGGCTGAATTTTCTTGAGATTCTAGGGTTTCGGATAAAACATCGTGTTTCTGTCGTTACAGTTGACTGTATTGTGGATGCTAGTGTATGTTGTATTTGATCAGGTGCGTGTGTTGGGATGAGTGTATTATGAATATTGTTAATGTCCGTAATTAGGGTGGCGTTGTTGGTTGAACTTTCGGTTATTGGGTCTTCTATGTTATTGCTATCATCAGGGTTATTTATATTTGGGTTAGTCGGTGATACTAATTGATTTATGCTATCTCTTTCGTGTACTGGTATTCTATTGTTTCTATGTATGACTCTGATCTGATCTGCTAGTCTTTGCTCTAGTAAATGTCGTAGTTCTGGGAACGTCTCGGTGAATTTTTGATGAAGAAGAAGTCTGTAGGCGGTAAGATTTGTTTCGCAGTGTGTGACTACATAGTAGCAACGAAGAAGATCACGGTTGATATCATCAGTCCACTTCATTCGTTGCGTACTTTTTCCAGCAAGGGTGGTTGCAGGACGCATTTCCTGCAAAACACTTCGTGCTGGTATGTTGGTGTGTGTAGATGGTGTTTGAGTGATATGTACGCGACCATTATTTATGTTTGTAGGTGATAAACGCGTATTGGTGATGCCAGAGATGGGCGCAGGAGGATTAGCAAACGCTTCTTGCGCAACATCTAATGACATTGGCGATGTTGTTATTATTATTATTATTATTCATATCCTACTATAAATTTTATTTACGCGAAAGTTTTAGACTTTCGACTGCTCTCGACTTGCTTAGAATATTGATGGTTCATTACATGGAACCCTCTATAAGAGTAAAGTACAATATAATAGCTTTATTACGAATGTATTTTTAACTGCCCCTCAGTTTACTGCTCTCGGTTTATAGCAACTAGTAAAATTTAACCTACCCACAGATGTGACACGTCTGTGGGAGCAATTAAGAAACCGTTTATGCACTCATATTAAACAATAACCGGGTTTTAGTTTAAATAATAAAAATTTTAGGATCCTAATCCAAAGTTACTATACCTAATACCTACCTATAAATCCAACTTGAACGTTATGACGGAACGGCATCATTCGAGGGTTTTAATTACTTATTATTAAACCGCGATTAGTATAGAATTAAGCACATATTATGTCGTTTCTGAATTAATACATGAAACGACATTTTCAATGTTAGAGTGTGCAGACATTTATTTGAAAAACAAATGGCACAGCATGTATTTACCAAGAATAGGTAGAGTTGTTATACATACTGTATGGTTATAATGTAGCATTCTTTGTAAATCTTTTATCTATAAGTGTCTGCAGTTAAACTATGAAGATATCATAGGTTGACTTAAAATTAATTATATTTATTTATTACATGGACTTTTGTGCTAACGGTACCTCCGAAGTGTATTTTAATCTCGGTTTTACCAGTTATAGAGGTTGACAGTGCTGACATAATCTTGATTGTCCATCCTAATCCTAACTAATATTATAAATGCGAAAGTAACTCTGTCTCTCTTGTCTCTCTGTCTGTCTGTTTGCTACCTCTTCACGGGACAACCGCTGCACCAATCTAGATGAAATTTGGTACGAAGATAGTTTGAATACTGAGGAATAACATAGGCTTCTTTTTATTCGGGAAAATTATATGGTTTCCGCGGGATAGCGATAACCGAAATGTACGCGGACGAAGTAGCGGGCAACAGCTAGTTAAAAATAAATGGAAAAAATGCTTCTCATTATACCAATCCAAAGAGCTCTTACAGACATCAGACAAAATACCATGCATCAATAAAAAGTCACTATTACAAAACCCTTTAAACTGTGACTCTGATATAACCCGCGTCTTGACAATACCCATTATGAGAGGGTCGTAAAAGGATTTACTAGCCCTTGGGCCGGAACTGACCCTTTCCGGCCTCTAAATAGGGATAGCAATTGCAATAAGCATTGAAAGAGAAATAATTTGAATTCCTGGGAAGGTCAAGAGATAATGATAAGTATTTCGCAGCGCTACAAATGGGTATCCTTTTGAGCGACAATTAGGTACTGTGACATTCTGTTTTTATTACCTGACTGCCGAAAGGGTTATATTTTCCGAGCGTATGCATGTATGTCTAATTCTTTGGATCTATAGCCTAAACTGTTTCACGGATTTGAACGTATGACATAGGGTATATTATTTCCCGGAATTGCGGTCGGGTTTTCTGTTTTTTTTTTTAAATTTTAAGTTGGTTAGGTTATTGGGTTAAAATAGCTTGTTTATCTTGCTTAGAGGTAAATTCGGACAAGTGTAAACGAAATGAGACATAGTTAATTAAGGGATATTGAAAGCGATTACCTTACTAGATTTTGATGAGCTCCCGACATATAATGTACCTATAATGTCACGGGAAGACTGACGAACGAAACGGGGGTGGGTACCTAGTAAGGTGATCGCGGTTCATCATCATCATCATCATCATCAGCCCATTTACGTCCCACTGCCAGCAGTGCAGTGCCAGGGCACAGGCCTCCTCTCTGAATGAGAGGGCTTGGCCTATAGTTCCCACGCGGTTAATATCTCGTAATTAATAACGTCTGTGCCCTAAGCACGACTTGTCGAATCCTGCGTCACGTAAAATCGAATAGTAAACTATAACGAGTTTGTATGACGTTTGGAACAGCGCCCGCCCGTGAGCGTATTTGGAACTAAAATTTAGTATGAGATTTCTCGATCTCGATACGATAACCTTAACGTAACGCAGGATTCGACAAGTCGTGCTTAGGGCACTGATGCTTCCGCGGATAATTTAAAACTGTTAATAACATCAGATAGGCACATACTTAATACAAGTACTTTTGTCTTTTATGGTTAAGAAACATGCTTTATAGATATAGTCGCGGACAGGCTGAAATGAAGTATAGTTTCATAATTTTGTAAGAAACGGATAAAAAGAAGCCAGTAGTTATACTCACTTATGTACATTCCGTAGTTTTTTATGGACATGCAATCCTTTTGGTCGTACTTATTAAAACAATGATATCAAAACTCGTATTGTTTCAAAAACATCTGAATTTGTTATTATCTGCATTAATAAAATTTGACGACCGGATGGCCTAGTGGTTAGAGAACCTGACTACGAAGCTTGAGGTCCGGGCATATGTCTGTATGATGAATACGAATGTTTGCTCTCGAGTCTTGGGTGTTTAATATGTATTTATGTATGTATTTATCTATATAAGTATGTTTATCCGTCGTCTAGTACCCATAACACAAGCTCTGCTTAATTTGGGACTAGGTCAATTGGTGTCAATTGTCCCACAATATTTATTATTATTATTATAATAAAATTGGTCTTCGTCCAGGGCGTCGGACCGGTCTCCGTTCGACGGTTCGTGCTGCTCCGGCTACCGGCCCGTGGACTCCGCAAGCTTGGACACCCCTGACGAAGATGAGCTCGACCCGGTGAGTATTCCACGCTCCCGTACGAACGTATTCGATCAAAACACACACGCACTCACACATGTAAAATATGCAAAGGCTAGAATTTGTTGGTTGCTTTTTGTATTTTGTATGTTTTCATTTATTTGTTTTACTCGTAAGTTAGACTCATTATGCAGTCGCCATCTTGTTCATATTAGGGTTGGACCGTCAATGTTTCGTGAGCAACAATGGGCCTCACGAGACAGGCTCAGTCTAGAAAGTATTTTTTTTAAACTTCGTCTAAGTAGTTATATGAAGGAAAGGATGTAGGCGTAATTCGGAGATTGTTTGTCTATTTTTTTTTCTGTAAACCAGTCACCAGAGCGAGCGGAAATAGAAGCACCACGAATGCATATATCTCTGACCGCATATTTGTAATATGTAGTGTCTAATAATATGTAGCTTTCAGAAGCTAGTTAGCGACGGATATGTTTTTCAGAAGAATTGTACAAATACAAATCATATATTTCACATATTTTTAGGTACAATAAGTTCTTAGAAATAATATTCGTATCACTAAAATCTACCCTAAAATATGGCATGTGAAAATGACAAAATTAAACTAAAACTCTGTAAGTACAATCCTTCAAAAGCATTTTTCGCCCAGCCACCTTTCCAAAGTCCGTAACCTATACTTGCTGAAGCATTCTTCCGTTGCAATTTTTCTGTGCCAATATTGATTGGGCCCAAATACATAAAAGATTCACACCACACTACAATCCACAGGTACCCAAATACAGGGTGGTGTTGCTCGGAGACGCGGGAGTGGGAAAAACGGCTCTAGTCTCGCAATTCATGACCTCAGAATACATGAACACTTATGACGCGAGCTTGGGTAAGTTCGACAGCTTAGCTAGTAAACAGCCCTATGCTTCGCTACGTCAATTTTGCATGTTATTTTTTAGGACCGAGGCTTTAAAGACAAAAAACGAACGGTTGGGCTCTACCACGCGAAAGCTCAAAATACATGAAATAAATCTACATAGGTAGTGTTGATAAAGACTCCATCGGCTGGTGATGCTGTATAATATGTACTAGACAAGGATACATATAAAACTAGTCAGTCTCTCTCGTTAAGTAGGTATGTTACTATCATTCAAATAATGAGCAAGCTCTATCTTTTGTTTTTCCAGTCTCGGTTAATAATTCCTGTAGATACACGTAATCTAGTGTCATAAATATACATAATACATAATATACACTTGTTTTTGCATGTTTTACAGTCATGTACATCCAATTGTACATCCGACTGAATAGGATTCCATTTACTTGACATCAAAAATTCAGTATCTCTTAAATCGACGGTACTCTGATTCAACTCGTATATAAACTTTGACGAAATTGGAAAAACCAGTTTATGTTCGCGGTATAGAGCGGTTATTCCAATTTCGTCAAAGTTTATATACGAGGTTGAGTCAGACTACCGTCGACATGTGTATGTTTTTATTGGAGCTCCATCACTCACAGTGGCAGGTACAGCTCAATTCAATGCATTGCATGCCATTTTATTAAAATTTAATGGAACACCTTTGAAAATATGTCTATACAAAAGATACCGATTTAAGTTAAGACCAATGACATTTTGCGGTGTTAGAATATAAGAATTGAATATATTTTAGACATTGTTTTGAACTTAAACACATCACGCTTCTTTGGTTTCGACGCAGTTGGTATAATAACTATTATTTCTATAAGCAGAAACACTACTCTTCCTACATCTATTCCTACTCTCACTACACCGTTCCTAACATAATTATAAGTATTTACAAGGGAAAGGTGTACGATACGCCGATTAAAATGTATAAAAAACAAAGTTAAAAGTTTAAACCGCGTCACTCTTCAATCCCGCAAATCCCGCGGGATTCCGCTAAATTTTCGACCGAGATTAGTCCCGCAGATTGCATGCGGGATCCCGGTATTTCGAGATCCAGGTATCCCGCGGTATTGCATTCCCTCCTTTTTCGAGTTTGATTAAAACTACAATTGCTGAACTGATTTTGATTAAATTTAAATGGAACCACCGATGAAGTGTACCCACTCTATCGCACAATGTCCTCGCAAAGCCCACCATAGATATATTTTTTTACAAAATTTTACAATGGAATTTGAATCTAATAATTTTAGATCAAATTAACAAAACGAATTGTAGGTACCTACCACCTATGTTGCTTTTTGGCTAAAATTTCGTATTACCTGGAACTGAATAATTATGAACATTCTATTGTACAGTCTGCAGCAGAAGTAGCTAAGCAACCGAAGCGGTTACAATGATCTAAGCACGGCTCTATTGTTATAGACATAAGAGCTTGTGCAGATCATTGTGACAGCTTCGGTTGCTTACCTACTTTTGCTGCTGAGTGTAGGTACATTGGGATTTACGGGGACAAAGCAATCAATGAAATCTATTGACAATCAGCAAAAAAATTTAGTAACATTACGCAAAATAAGCGGTCAAGTGCGAGTCGGACTCGAGCACCGAAGATTTCGTACCCAGCGTTTTTCAGCTTTTTTCTTTGACTTATGTTGCGAAACCTTGCTTCGTTCTGTTTGATTGATAGATAGACAGACAGACAGACGGTCAACGAAGCAATCCTTCCTTTTCTCAAAAATACAGACGGTTTCAAAAACTCCTTATTTAAAGTCGGTTTAAAGCAACACGTCCACAAAATTATAATTAATTACGTCAAAAGCCTACATTAACTATTCATTCGGTAAATTAATGAATCGAGAAGCCTCGACAATGTTCTATTTCGGACTGAAAAAGTAAGTTGGTACGAGTATAATTGGAGAAGTTTTTTGCGTCAAAAATTAAAACATTCAATTAATGCCGTTCAGTTTCTTGTAGGCAATAATGCTAATTTTAGGATAGCAACTGACTATTTTTCTTATACGACGAGGAAGGCAAACGAGCAAGTGGGTCACCTGATGGTAAGTGATCACCACTGCCCATAGACACCCGCAACCCCGGAGGGTTTGCAGATGCGTTGCCAACCTAGAGAGCTAAGATGAAATGCCTCTTGTGCCCGTAATTACACTGGCTGTCTTACTCTCCGCACCGGAACACAACAGTGCAGGCACTGCTGCTTAGCGGCAGGATTAGTCATTAGTAACCTTTGTTACCAGGCTCTATTGAAACTTTTAAAGAATTGGATCCCTTTACTAAATCGAATCACAGGTATTACTGTGCAGTGGTCAATACTCATGAACTAAAACTAATTAGGTGCTTTGCACTGCATGCAACTTCGTAGGCATTTACCAGATCATAGTTGACAGTTTCGTTTTTATAATAATGAAACTTAGCTAAGAACCATCTCGAGTAAAAAACCCGAGCTTTGGATTAAAAAAACCCACATCGGTCCATCCGTTTGGGAGCTATGATGCCACAGACAGATACGCAAAGATACACAGGACTTATAAAACCCCTCTTTTTAAAAGGGTTAAAAAGATTACGTTGTTTCAATCTAACACTTCGGTGCACCCGAAAAACCTCCTATTTACTAGAGAATATCCAGAAACTATTGCCATCATTCATAAACATCACTCAAGCCTCCATTAGTTAAAATAGGTTTTGTCTTCCTCTTACTAACGGAAATGTCAATGTGACAATAAATGACAAACGGCATTTTACGGCATTTTTGTTCGTTATTATTATTATTGTATTAAATTTAAATGTGAGGAGCGCTGCGACCGTCCATCCTCACAGGGACCAGGCTGAAAACCAGCGCCGGCCAACCAAGCCCAGCACATGCTGAGACTAGGTCCCATTGTCCCAACTTTTTGTTTTTATTTAACTAACATGTTTGTCTAGTTTTAAGTTGTGGCAATAAAGATTTTTATTATTATTAGTTCAAACAGGTTTATGAATACTATTATTCAAGGTAAGTATGCTGGCAACTCTAAAATAGGGCCAACTTTAACCTATGACCTTGGACTTTAGGATAATAAGGGGGAAGGGGAATTGAAACACTAAGCTAACTCTCGGGAGGGGGGGGTATTTGTCCAATGGGAATGAGGGGCCAGCTCTAAAATAAACAACATTAAATCCAAATTGAAAAATACAGTCAACGACACTCGCACAAAACTCGATTCAATCTAGCATAACAATATTACGAAATTGAAGCAAAATCTCGAAACACTGCTCAGGACGCTGTCCTTGCACAAATGTATTTTGTACGTGCCCGGAAATTTATTTGTGAAATGTGCAATACAATGGAAAAGTCCAGTTCCAATAAGTGTTTAAGTTTAATCTGAATGCACAATAATAATAATAATGAGACTCATTTAATATTGAAGCGTATGCATGTTTTGATTCAGTTTTTATACCATTTTCCTACGTTTTTCCTAAACCACCAGAGGGCACAACCGGTAGCCTAATTTAATATTCCGGCTGGGCATTTTTAATCGTAACCGTTTCCGCAAAAACTTCTGCCGCCGCGTTTGATAAAGTTATCCCTATACAAATTAAATTAGGGGCTGAACTAATCCTGGGTTCCGTGGGCTGACGAGGGTGCGGTGACGTCCACGGACCCCTGTTTTTGCGCCCACGCTGAAATAAAGGATACCAAGTGTTTGGATAAAGTCATTAACTGTATTGACTATAATATTGTTTTACTCAGCTAAACGTACACTGGGCGCCAAAGCTCTGCTCGCGCGCTCGTGCGACTACTAGACGAAGCAGACAGCGGCGCACAACTACTCTCGTGTTCATCGTCATTTTTGGGGTTCCGTACCTCAAAAGGAAAAAACGGAACCCTTATAGGATGACTTTGTTGTCCGTCTGTCTATCAAGATCCTTTTTCTCTGGAACGCGTGGAGGTAGCAGGCTGAAATTGTTAACAAATATTCAAGCTTGCGGTCCCGTGAAGGTGTGAAAAAATCAACCTTCTAAGTCAACGCAATCAAAAGATACAGTCATTGTTGTTTCCATACAAATTGCCGTACCATGAAAACCTAAAGAGTACTTCCAGTTGTTTTAGAAACTTCAAATTTGGTATGAAGGTAACTCTTATAGCACAACCACTCAGAAAATTTTCAAAATCCAAAATTTTTATGTCTGGTCTGTCTGTATATATCACAGACCAATATAAAATGTACATTTTGTGAATAATTTTGTGTATAATGCGTACGTTTTGCTTAGGAACAGGGCTGTGTTAATACTGGCCAACTTAAAACACTGGGGAAAAGCAGGGGAATCTTTGTACAGAACCCTCGTGCACGAGTCCGGCTCGAACTTGTACGGTTTTTATTAATTGTCAAACATGTGGGGCTAAGTGAGGGATCCGTTTAATTATATCATTATAGTTTAATGTTAAAAGTATATATGTTGACATTCTGTTGATCGCCAAGTTTCCTTGTATCAGTACAAGGTATTATCGTATTTATCGTGGTATTTGCTGTCAAAATAAACAGTGAACTACCTTTGTACCTACCTAATACTTTGTGATCTGATTTTGGTGATAGGTATGCTATGCTTTTCTATAATATAATTTGATAGCTGGTTTTTAACATGAAACTACCGTGAGACTCCATCATAGTGAAATAAAACGGATCACTCACGTATATAAGTCGAGTTTAGCCCGACATTTTTCGGACTAATTCGTTGAGTCGCGCGAGCAGAGCCGCGGCGCGCAGTTTACGTCTCGCCACTGGCGTGGCATGTGCTCCCGGAGGAAGGACTACGGATCAGTCCGAAACAAGTCGAGCTATACTCGACTGACATACGTGAGTGATCCGTTTATTTCACTATATTCTGGAACTCTGTTCTGGAAACAATTCAGATGCGCTCGATTCCAATCCTCGGATGTTGCGGAGTCTCGACTTCTTTCTCGTTCTCTTTTTTTGAACGACAGCGTCTCATTACGTCTTATTAACGCCCGCGCAGCGTCAAACGTGGCGAAATGCGCGGGCGTTAATGAGACGCTGACGTTGAAAAAAAACGCTAGATGTGAGAGGGCCCGATATGTAAGTCAGTCGTCAGAGAATGCAATATCCGAACTTTAGGCTCCCACACAAATCTGGAAGCTGTTACGACTCAAAGTCATTTGGGAGTTTTACGGCTCAGGGAGCTTGCGATGCGATGCGAATTCGCAATTTTGTGTGGGATGTATTATAAGTCGGCAGGACGACTCTGACAACGGAAATCAAAAATTTTGGAGCAGTCTTCACTGGCCCTTTTACAAATTCGCTCAAATTTTAATAACTTACCCGCGTTTTAAAACATTCAAGCCTAAGAGGCTCGAAAAATACACTGGCGAGCACGAAGTTGTATGAAAAGTCATCATGTCAGCCGAAAGACGGCTACTGCTGGACATAGGCCTCCCCTAAGGCACTCCACTCAGACCGGTCTTGTGCTTTCAAAAATGATGATATCCGCAGTAGAACTGAGGTTACCGATTTTGCCCGAAAAATTGCGAAACTTAAGTGGCAGTGGGTGGAGCACATTGCTCTCAGAACTGATGGCTGATGGGGTCAGAAGTTTCTCGAATGGTGTCCACAGATCGGGAGACGAGCTGTCGGTAGGCCTCCAACAAGATGGAGCGACGACCTGGTAAAGATCGCGGGACCGTCGTGGATGTATGAAAAGTGACCCGATATTTTTGCTCGACAGTATAAAATACAAATATTCTTTATTGAAAACCACAAAACAGTACAAAGAGATTACAGAAAAAAAGGTAATCGAGCCGATAAAATGTTAAAAAATCTAATACAAATACAAAAATTCGTAGAAAGTAATACAGTAAAATACACGGTCTTAACATAATAATTCGTCGAACACTTACCGAGTTCGTACCCCGTTCATGATGTTACATTAATAAGATCCAAAAGCGAAGTGTCAAATCCACTCCTAGCCTCTTAACAACCAATTCAAGGGATTCTCACGTTCCTGAACGACTCGCAAGCTGCCGGCTTAACGAATAGCCATTTCATATCGCAATATATATCGAATATCGATATCTTGGGGATGTCAGTTGTACATGAGGTGATGGACTGGCAAGTAGGTAGTAAAGGATCAAGATCCGATTTCCAACTGGGGCGTAAAGCGTGTATCTTTATTGAACAGTCGGAGTTTTTGAATAGCATATTTATTACCACTAGGAAAAGTTTTCGTAATAACACTCATATTGATTGCCCATTATGGACGGAATTTCCACTATCCCGAGATGAAAAGTAGCCCATGTTAATCGGTGATACTGTAGCTTTCTATTAGGGTAAGATTTGATTGATTCCTTTTTCGGCACATTCCTTTTTCGTCGTATTCCTGATCACTAAAAAGTGTCGAAACAAGAATATGCCGAAAACGGAATACGTCCAAACAGGAATGTGCCGAAACAAGAATATTTCCAATCAGGAATACGACGAAAAAAGACTATGAACTAAAAAACAATTACTTTGCTCACCCGCGACCACTAATGACAAATAGTTATATCTGTAACACTGTGGAAGTGGTGGCATGTTGAGCGGTTGTTGTTGTGCTTCGTAAATGGCCTCGTGGAGAGTGCCGAAACGCGTCAGCGTTTAGTATAGTGGTGGTGGTGATAGTTGGGTCTGTGTGGCATGTGTTGATTCGTGTAGCAGTGGAGGCGGAGGTGTGCATGGAAACATACATTTGCCGCACAGATATAACTATTTGTCATTAGTGGTCGCGGGTGAGCAAAGTAATTGTTTTTTAGTTCATAAATATGGACCTCCGCAAAGTAACGCCTGATTCAATAAATTATTGAAAAAGGACTATGTCCAAAAATAATCAATCAAAGATTTTCCTTACAAACATACAAAAAAAAAAAACAAATAAATTCGTCGGTATTATATTAGTCAGTATACATTAGGCTCAAAAGCAAATATTATGATTCCGAGCCTTTAGAGGCGCCCTGATCTGTTTAAAATTCATGTGGGTCTTTTAGTTTTTTTTTAAGTCTCGGATTACTTGCAAATAATTTACATCGACACTCTCGTAGCAGAGATTAGAGTTACCAGATACAGATTTTAAAATACCTGTCAAAATTCCTGATTTGCGAATAAAATTGCTGACATTTTAGTGTTCCAGTCGCATTTCTGATAAATGGCCAAAGTTCCTTACGTCTAGTAACCTTAATTTAGGTAATACTTGACAGTACGAACAGACTTTATGGCTTTTGTTAACACAATTGATACATGATCTCAGTAGGAGTATCTTTTTGTATTTTTTTCCCCCAATTTTTTATTTTTACGGTTTTCCCGTGAATATCAATAATATTTTTTATAAACTCACTGAAACATGAATACACAGAAAAAAAACAGAAAAATGCCAACCCCGGGAATCGAACCCGGATCCTCCCCAATTTGTTTTTTTTTTTTTTTAGGCACTGCAAAAACTGATAAAAACGAGCTAAGATTTGAATACATGGAAAAAATTCGGCCTTTCCTCTATGTTCAATCGTAGTGTAGGGAAAAGCACACGACCCGGAGTTTCGAGGATCCGGGTTCGATTCCCAGAGTTGGCATTTTTCTGGTTTTTTTCTGTGTATTCATGTTTCAGTGAGTTTATAAAAAATATAATACAATTGATACTTTGATACAATTTATAGTATAACTCCTTTTAACCCCCGACGAAAAAGAGGGGTGTTATAAGTTTGACGTGTGTGTGTGTGTGTGTGTGTGTGTGTGTGTGTGTGTATGTGTGTGTGTGTGTGTGTGTGTGTGTTGACTTTGCTGTAATGCTGTGAAATTGTTTTGATAATAAATAATAATAATGTGTACCTGTGTACCTGTCTGTGGCATCATAGCTCCCAAACAGGTGGATCGATTTCGATACGGTTTTTTCAACCGAAAGCTAGTTTAATCGAGATGGTTCTTCGCTAAGTTTGATTAAATTCGGTTCGCCCGTTTTTGAAATATTGAACTTTGAAATGACGGTGTCGGGGGTTTTTCAACTTTTCTAAGTCGGTTAAGTTATATCCCGATATAATTTCCGATAGGTCTGTCTTTTTACGTCTAGATAATGACGTCATTACTGTCCTTAAACAAAAATATGTTTTATCCAAAACGGAAACCGGCCATTTTTAGCGTTTCTCGCGTCATTTATCAGCTTTAGCTCCTATTTACTTTTAAGTAAAGAATAAGTAATGTAAGGTTCTGTAGTAATTTCACAGTATTTTTAGGTCAATTTAGAGTCGAAACATATACCTATGTATGTAGTTCTAGCCCGTCCTTTTTTATCACTCAGAATGCAACGGGACGGGTAATATAATCTCGCGCGACAAACAAAGTCGCGGCCAGTCTTGCTAGCTCTAATGAATATATACTCGTATATCTGCGTATCCATCAAAGCTAAGCTAAGCGGTGCGCGAGAAAAATACAACACAAATATGATCCGAAACTCATTATTGAATACCTTCACCTTCAGTGGAAACAACTTTTTTTAATGACTGTATCTTTTGATTGCATTGACTTAGAAGTTAAATTTTTCTACAGATTCGCGGGATTGCAGGCCTAAGTATTTGATATTAATTTCAGCATGCTAACTTCCACGCGTTCTAGAGAAAAGGGGTCTTGACAGACAGAAAGTCAGACGGACAAGGAAGTTATTATATATAGGACAATAAGATATATGTTTGAAATGTTATGGATATGGATAAGGGATATGTTCTAAATGTGTGTCTGTGTATCTGTCTGTGGCATCATAGCTCCCAAATGGCTCCCAAGTTTTCCTCAGTTACCAGGTTAGCTGGAAGAGATCCCTTTTTCGGGATAAGCTCGCCTTTGTACTACATTTTTGTTCTGGTATATTTATTGTTATTGTTTTGTAATATTATGTGCAATAAAGGATTTACATACATACATACAAATGGATATATCGATTTAGATGCGTTTTTTTTTATCGAAAGCTATTTTAACCACAGGTTTAACTAAAATTCATTCATTCAAGCTTAGCTAAGTTTCATTAAAATAGGTTCACCCGTTTATGAAACATTGATCTTTGAGGTAAGGAACCCTAAAAAACAGAAAAAAAGGTACACAGATAATTACCGGTAACGATAGGCGTCCTTCACCAATCGGATTACTTAATTAAACCTGCTTTGTTAAGCGCGGGCATTCTATTGGTGGATTTTTTTCTCCCCACTTAGCGACCTAAGTGACAACCGATTTGACTATTCAATGCTGAAAAGCCATGAATAACCTAAAAGAATAACACCTCTGTTGTATACGCATAACTTAATCGTAAACTTACAGCAGGAATGATAACAGTTTTAAATGATTCGCTATTAATTGCATTAAACGTAATGAAAAAGGGATATTGACCTTATAAGTAATCGCGATTACGTTGGTATCTACCCGCGTTTCGTCAGTCTACCCGTGATCATGATGCATGTAACTGCGTCGAAATATCGGGAGCTCATCAAACCTATAAGGTAATCGCGGTCAATATCCCTGTTTCATTATGTCTAAGGAATGATTACCGGTATTTTGCAAAGTAACGTTATTTTGGTAACTATACTACAAATACCGAAAGAAATACCGATACCTTGGTAACGATACCCTACATCAACACAAAGTGATGTTGCCAGCTCGATACTAGCTACCTCACCCTTCAACACTCGATGTAAGAAAGAGACAGACAAGACGTAACTTAAACACGTAGACGTGACGTGTGTTGGTAAATAAAAATGTCTTTTATTTATTATTTTATTATGAGTACCAGTAGGTACATTTCGTTACCAACCCCACCTGTTTTCACAAAATACAGTTACCTACCTAAAATTTTTAACCGACTTCAAAGGAGGAGACTCGAAGATATTATCGATTTTAAAAATCCCTTTTTTGTTTCAAACGTTCTAATTGGTCCCATTTTCATCAGGACAGGATCTGATGGTGAGATCCTGGAGGAATCAAAGGAACTCTTCAAATGTTATAGGCACATCTATCGTGATTTGGTATTTTTTATAGTAGCTCGTATATTTTTTTATATTCGTATAACCGCAAATGGCCACCGGAACTACTCTTCTTAACATGAAATTGTGAAATAAAAAATCCGTTACCAAAAAAAGTAAAACCGACTTCAAATAAAAAAAGACATAAAATAATCCTGCGAAGCCATCAGTTTTATGGCAGTTTTATTTATTTATTTTTCGCCTATTATCTACCTTACCTGTTTTTTAAATCAATACTTACCTGTTTTTTATTGCAATTGTTCAATAAAGAATATTTGTATTGTATTTGTAACGTATTGTAGCGGTATATTTACCGGTATTTATCGGTTCGCTTACCCTACCTAAACCTAAGGCCACGCCCGACCGGTGCAGATGTAAGCGTGACATACAAGTGACCACGGAACCCCGAAGATTAGCATCCCGGGGTCGACGCCCCGACCCCGACCCCGAGGTCTATTAAGATGGATAGTAGCCCATTCGGTCGTTAAACCGAAAGGCCTTCGGGACTAAAGTTAACTGAGATAAGTATTGTAATCGTTTAGGCTTATTTAGGTAATTTAGTTAAGCAATAAATGGGAGTCTGGGTTGATTAGGTTACGTTATTATTGAGTGGATAATAGCTGGATGAGTACAGTCAAGGTCACCAATATGTGTACATCACAGTGTGTCAAAAATATGTATACAGACCTTATTACTGCGCGATAAGGTTGATGTATACATATTTTTGCAACTTTGAGCGGATCCATGTCTTTGACTTTGACTGTAGTAAGGAAAAAAGCCGTGATTGCCTAGTGGTTTAACCTATGGCCTCTCAAGTAGTCGTGGGTTCAAACCCCGGCTCGCACCACTAAGTTTTACGGAATTCATGTGCGGAATTACATTTGTAATTTATCATGAGCTTTTCGGTGAAGGAAAATATTGCGTGGAAGCCTGCACACGGTTTCTAAGCAATTCAATGGTGCGTGTGAAGTTAACAATTCGCATTGGGCCCGCGTGGGAACTGCAGCCTAAGCCCTCTGATTGTCAGAGGAGGCCTGAGACGTAAAACAAGGTTGGTGATGATGATGAGTAGTAAGGCGTTTGTTAGCCTCTTGCGAGACTGTCTGTCTGTCTGTCCGTACTGTCTGCATAATATGTGAGGCCGTAACCTGGTTTTTTTAACAGATCGCGTGACAAATTATACACTCGTAAATATAGTAACAGTTGCTCGCAAAGCAGCCACAAGGAAAAAAGAACATGACTCAGACACTTTTACTAGTTCTGTAGAAATAGACACAAAATTGACTCGACACCTTCTTTACCTCAATCAAAATCCTATCCCGATAAGGTGGAAGGAAACCATTAGCTTTTACGCGCCATCGATAATATTAAATTCACTAAATTGATGTTTGTTTGGGAGTGGACTTTCATTACGAAGACAGCTGTCGCTTTGTGTAAAATATAGCTTTTGTCAACAGCGGTAAATGTTTCACAATGTTTTCTACTAATCGTAAATGACGAAGATTGTACGTGTCTGTTACTCAATCACACAAAAACGGCTGGACGGAATTGGAACAAATTTGGAACGGAAATGGCTTTTGTCTATATAAGATTAAAACAAAGGCCATGTTTTATCCCGGGAAACTGCACGAAGTCGGCATAACCCCATTGATCTACCCGTTTAAGGGGGGAGTGGGGATAGCGTTGCCATACTTGCAATCCTCCCCTTAAGGCGCGGAAGCCCTGGGACTGGTCCGGGGTGGCCTGACGGCGCCGCTGGTGCATTCCAGTGCATCCCTCGGCTGGTAGACGCCTATCACCTATCAGGAGAGTAATACCGGTGGGTTTTAGTGGACAGTTCCATAACCATCGCATCGTCCCCACGGCACGGGGTTATACGTAATGCATTTCTTACCGTTAAAAAAACTACGTTGCGGGTCAGTGCCCTGCCCCTGTGAAAGATCAGAGCCTCTACGTAATCGCCGACTAAATATCGTCTCTATCGCGTTTGCGTTACGGTTGTCAAATAGTATGAGAATAGTTTGCTGTCTAGGTATATATGCCACTAGTAGCGCTGCTAATGTGTGCATAGTAATTCAGACGTCAACGCGAACTCGATCGAGACGTTTTTTTGGTCGTTGATTACACTAGACGCTCTGTACCTAAAAACTTAATCCCACTTTTTATTTCCGCCGACGTCGGGCAAAACCAGATACCTAAAAGTGTTAAAGCTGTATGATGCGTGCGAAATTATCTATCACTCGAACATGTACGACATGACGTGCGGAAGGAATATTTAATTAATTTTGTGTATAGCGCGTATTCAAAGGCATACGAAGCTGTACCCCGATCACGAATATTCGAATCCTACGTAACGTAATCGACGTTACGTTGGATTCGAATATTCGTGCCATTTGAAGAAGTATTGTAGTGTCTTCATTTGAATACTAAATACTTTTGTGAACATCTTTATTGTCGTGTCTTTATCGTACTTTTAAACCAACTGTGCTTTATGAAATGAGGGTAATGTGTTTAGACATTACTGAAAACAGTTAATATAATTGGGTCTGCCAATGAACTTAATGTGATCGACAAACAAAGCTACTTGAGTTAATTTAAGTGTATATTTTTATTTTCACTAGTCCCGGTGTCTTGCTGTCTGTAATCAAATCTTGCAGATTAAATTTGACCCACATCCGATGGAATTCAATGAGTATGTAGATTGGACGACAGTTTACAGTCAGCAAAAAAAAACTTGTATTAAAAACACATACTTATACACAGAAATTCTATAGCTACTTTTACATTTTTTCGTTAGTTATGTTTGGCATGCTACTCACAAGTAGTATCAATATTATCAAAATCTTTATTAGTTATTACACTAATAGTAGGTACTTACATTAAGCCGAGTTTTACCGTGCATGTTTAGGACTACGTGGCTCTTCTTCAAGAGTTGCTCACGATCGCTAACCGAGCACCAAAATGGTCTGAAATGTGGGTAAAGCTCGACTCTAAATAACTTAAAAATGCTTTAGATTAAGTACACCAAACGCCCTAGCACGGTAAATTTTATCGACAGCATAAAGCATCCGTCACTTTCTAACAACGCAAGTGCGAGAGGGACAAATGCTTTATGTCGTCGTTAAGCGTTAGTATGCTAGGGGTCTGTATCTTAGCTTTTATGTAAATATGTAGTTTTGTGTAAATATGACACGTGAATCTGTTTAATTTATGGACATGTTTGTTCACACGCTTGCTTTTGTATTGTTTTGCTTTGTTTAAACTGCAAGTGTTTTCGGCTTTTCAAACGACTGTCAATGCTCCCTAATATTAAAATATAAAAATTAAAAATAACACACACTTCGGGTCAATTTTTATTGTTGCTAAAAATGGTATCATAAAAAAAAACAAAGTTTGAAACGCCCAAAACTTGTCTATAGGTAAATTTCAATTAAAGTGACGTTTAATTTGCTTGGCTGTTAATCGCTCCCGCCTATGCCCGTGACCGCAACCTTAGTTTTAACTCTGGCTGACTGGCGCTAACTCTTTTGTAAATAACATAACTTCTTTTTACTTGCTCTCGTGTGGCGAAGCTAAACGTGGTAAGTTCCTTTTACCTAAACCATTTCGTCCTTATAACCAATGGGTCCTTAAGGAGTCATAATCATAATAATTTATTCCTTTTAAAATTTCCCTGACGCCAGAATTTGTTCGTTACTTTTCGAAGGCCCACATCTCTGAACATAAACAAGTTATTTGTTCAATGAAAATAATCGATTTATTGATTATTTTTGTTTTTGTTTTTATGAAACATTCATAGAATGAAATTCAACATACAATGACAATGCAAAGAAAAATCCGTTAAGCAGCTGGACTTGAACCAGCAACCTCGGTAATTCGTACGGATTACGGACGTACGGATTGTCATTGTAAGTTATTTGTTCACTCGCGACCGCGTTGCGTTCGTGGTCGCTGGTGAGCCAATCAATTGTTTTTTTTTTATTTGATACATTTATTATGTTAAGTCGAGGAAACAAAAACCGAATGCGGCTGTTGTTACGTTAAAACTCTCGCCCGTTTGTTCTCCATTTTAAACTGGTAGGTATTGAAATAGTATTATTGTAAAACGAGTAGGTGTTTACCTAACTTTTGTCTATATTTATTTACTTAGGTTTATATGAAGGGTACACGGAAATAACACGGCTGGTCACTTTAGCAACTTTTTGAGTTATCGCGATTTGAAAGTTTGGAACGATGTAATTATCCATATAACTGTCATATACATCTTGAAGTGATAAAAAAGGCAAGTGTAACTGAGTGGTAACTTATAGTCTATTGAGTGCTCTACATTTTGAGATTAAAATCTCGTTTTATTAAAAAAGTGACTACACATATTCTTTCCATGTAGCCTTCATATAGCTTGCAGAACTAATGTTAAGGTGAATGCTCACACAACGTACCTAGGTACTGATTGCAAAAAAAGGTATTGAACAAATAAATTAATTGTGAGACAGACATTAATTTTTTAAAGGTTTTGGCTACTTGAGAATATTTTTACTATACTATACTACAAAATGCAGAGTACTCCGATAAGATATTCTTTTATAAGGAAAGTGTACTTCAATAAATCTTGACGTTTTGTTTTATACCACATCGATTATTATAATCTATTGCAGTTGAAACGAGTACCTATTGCTCTCGTGATGCTGTGCGTTCGAACTCCAACACCTCAACTTAAAGTCCACCAGCTATAATACATATACCTACAACAATACTACACTATACCTGCTACACTATACTATATAGCATCTATATTACTATAGTATAATGAATGTCCCTAGTACCTACTGTGCAATTTTTGCGCTTTTTTTTAGAGATTTATTCGATTTTTCCTATTAGTGATGGTAACAACAATGCTACTACAGGATTACAAACTTATGGACTGCAATTTTACTAGAGAATTTATTCAGCAACTTTACGAGTAAAGTAGTAGGTAGGTATTTTTTTAGGTATCAGAATATAAGCAAAGACAAACATAATAATACTTAACCTAAAGGTAGAAAATTTAGCCTAAATCGCCGTCAACGGGCAAGGTGCCCAGAAGGCTGGCCATATTTCCTCGCTGGATATAAGTAACTCTACAATTATTATACCGAAACCCCTAATTTACGAGTATATTAAAACTGACGAGCAATTAGCGAACAGACATGTCACGAATAATAATTAAGATTCATGACGCTAACACGCGTATGAAATTCGCAAATTTTTTTGTAAGTAGACATAATAGTTTAGACTTTCTCTTGTTTTATTTTTAAAGCATTTCTTACAAGATTATAATGACCAACTTGGAAAAGTTGAAAAACGCCCGACATTTTCATTCTTAACTTCAATATCTCAAAAATTGTTGATCAGAATTTGACGAAACTTAGCTGAAGAACCATCTAGGTTAGACTAGCTTTCGATTAATACAGGCCGCATCCAGGTCCATTCGTTTAGGAACTTTAGGAGCTACGATGACATAGACAGATACACCCATACAATAGACAGGTTAAACTTATAACAATTGTGACTCCGTATTTCTCGTGATACAAATGCTCTAAAATGGTGTTTTGTATTTGTAATTGCGTAAACTCATCCACAGTGTGTGATTACACCTAGTAATTGTGTAATTGTGTGCGTGATTGCGTAGTGCTTTTGCGTGTGTGCATTAATAGAAAGTGGAGGGGATAAAAAGCCGTGATAGCCTAGTGGTTCTAACCTCGGCTCGTACCTCTGAGTTTCTTTAAATTCGTATGCGAAATTACATTTGTAATTTATCTTGAGCTTTTCGGTGAAGGAAAACGCGAGGAAACCTGCACACTCCTGCGAAGCAATTCAATGGTGTGTGTGAAGTTCCCGATCCGCACTGGGTCCGCGCGAGAACTATAGGCCAAGCCCTCTCATTCTGAGAGGAGGCCTGTGCCCAGCAGTGGGACATAAATAGGCTGATGATGATGGAGGGGGAAAAAGCGGCGATATTGGTTCTGGACGAAAACAAGGACCATAAAACCAAGAGGACTGCCAATGGCTATACAATGTCGCGTTCATGTAAAACAATGAGCCTGCATTAGCTAGTTTCACTATAGAGAGGTCTCTGTACCATTAATTTTGTATGACACTTAGATGATACAATAGCGCCATCTATGAACTGAAAGAAAAAACTAATTTAGATGGCGCTATTGTGTTAGCCAGAGGCCTAAATGTCATACCAAATGAATGGTACAGAGACTCTCCATAGTAAAACTAGCTACAGCAGGCTTATTATTTCAAAGGAACGCGACATCGTATATACACTGGCAGTCCTCTTGGTTTTATGGTTCTTGGTTCTGTGAATTTTACCTACTCGTACGATGGATAAAGGCTGTGTAATCATGGTATCCTCGCGTGGCACGCACGCACGAATTAAGCCATTCTTTCACTCCTCTCGCATTGATGAGTCGAGGGGAAACTCGACGAAATTGGACCGAAATTAGCCAGGCGTTGAAGTCTGTTTACGAGTAGACTAGAAAGGCTATTGACGGAGGAGGAATATTTTTTGCAAGCTTTTATAAGTGTTGATGAAGTAATAATTTGACAGTAGGTAATGTGTTGAAAGATCTTGCAAATTAATTTGTACCCTCTGATTGGCTTTAAAATATGTTATTGCAATGACACTGTTTTACACATACTTCTATCTTTTATGATTTCAATGGAGTACCTCGTTTTGGTATTTTTTCTCCATTTTTTCGTTTTTACAGTTTTTCCCGCTAAAATTCATCAAACTATGAATGCTCATTGTAACGATTTGAATATCTGTACTAACTTTGGTGTATGGGTAAGCTCATGACACGGAATGTCAAGGACCCGGGTTCGATCCCCGGGGTTAGCCATATTTTTCTGGTCCTCTGAGTATACTTGTTTCAGTGAGTATACATTGATTAATATATTTTTCTTTTACCTTGACTAGAAAATTCAAAAGGCATTTTTACTAAGGGTCGAGCACGACTTTACGAATGCTGCGTAACGTAAAGTCGAATAGTAAACATTGTCGAGTTGGTATGACGTTTGGAACAGCGCCCGTCCGTGAGCGTATTTGGAACTAAAATTTAGCATGAGGTTTCTCGATCTCGATACGATAACCGTATAACGTTACGCAGCTTTCGTAAGTCGTGCTCGACTCTATGTATCGCTATTTCGACGTTGACAGCAGAAACGAGTGATTGTAGTAGGTAGGTAGCGAGTAAGCCCCAAAATTAAAGCTGTCAATTTCGGTTCTCGAAACACGCGACGCGCTTTAAATCATAACTGTCATTTTGCATTATCTTACCGAGTCTACTGCGTAGCTCAAAATCTGACAATTTTAATTAGGTACCGGGACAATGGGCGTGATGTTTTGAATCGAATGTATAAATAATTGTAATTTTATATAGCACAGCCTATCCAACGTATTTGTGAAATTGAGGTCTACCTACGCGTACAGATTATGTTATTATTTGATGTATTATAATATTACATGTAATCAGTACGTCGTTTGTTATTGAAAATGTACCTACGTAATAAAATGTAATGAAATTGGGTTTCGTGATTTGATTTGGCTTCAAAGGGCTAACGATGTATTGTTAGGGGGAGTACTTGTACCTAAATGGCTTTGTGGTTGATAAAGAACTGGGAGAAATAAGGCAGATAATATACTCAGGGGCACAATTAATCGCCCACCCTATTTTTACTATTTATTGTAAAAGAACCTACTTTATTACGGCAAAACAAACAAACACAGAATGACTAATTAACAATAATTAAAACTAGAACCTAAAATGGAAAACATCCCCGAGTCCGCTACCTCGGGGCAAGGTGCCCAAAAGGCTGGCGGTGTTGCCTCTCTGTATAGCAATGCCTATACGTTGGCCGAGGAAGGCGCAGCCCTTTGGTCACCTGTAATTTACCTCAGCGTTACGGCATCAAAGGCGGGCGCAGCGGCTGCGTCTGCGGAGGCTCTCAAACGCCGCAAATACTGCGACCTTAGTAACAGTTTCAGTCTTGCGGCGTTTGGTGTGGAGACGCTTGGCCCGTGGGGACCCGACGCACTCAAATTTTTTAATATTTTTGTAAAGTATTATTTATTTAAACAAGAGTTTTTATATTAATCAAGGGGTGGGCGATTAATTTTGCCTGTGAGTATAATACGGTTATTTCCAAAAGCTCACTTTTGTACACTGGCGCTTTTGTATTTCGTTGCGATTGAAGAGTTCCACGGAACTGTATTGGGGTAGAAGGAAATAGTTCATCGGTTTGTATGGGAACCGAACGTGTTACATTTTGCGTGGGTATTTTGACGTCACGACTGTAATTTAATGAGAAAATAACTGGATCAACATCTTCAACTTTTGTGGTGTGTTTGAACAGTCAATTGTGGATCAACAAGGTATTTTGTTTTTAAAACCCGACGTCGCACGCGGATCGCGTGATGATGTTCTCAGAACTTTTTTTCGGCACGCGAGGTACATGTACTCTTTCCTTCTATCCTGACATAGTTCTGTGAGTTCCTTTATTCCCTTTATGCTTCTTTATTTAAAACCAGTAAGCGAGAAAATGTGTACAATAAGTAGGTAAAATTTTAATATCCAACTGAGTACCGTGAGACTCAATCGTAGGGAAGTAAAAAGATCATTCGCCTGTTCTTTTTCCTCGTGTCACGAGATTTATATTATTTATTTCATCCTCCCTTAAAGTATGTCTTTTTATGTTCTGAAAACCTTAATATCCCATGTGTTAATTAATTTTACTTTGAAATATAGTTAACATCCAAACTGTTTTATTATACCTAAAAAAACGGATGTCGTCTACGTGAACATGGTACTGTGAAAAGTGAAATAGAGTTATTTATGAAAAAAAAAAAATATAAACAGAATCGACAGACGGTTCAAAACCTTGCGGTAAAAATTTATCCAGGTTACATTAGGATATTTTCAGTTTTTTAGTTTTTTATTTTAGGGTGCTTTTCCACTAGAGATGTTCTAAACTGCGCTGCTGTGCTAAAGATGCGCGAGATATCCATCAATTAGGATCGTTTATTTTCACAGCTAGCTGAGCTAAGCACTGGTGGAAAGCATGGAAACGGATAACTATCCTCTTTCGCCGTTTAGCTCTCTGCACATGTAGCACGGCGCGCCATTTTGTCGCTTGTCGCGCTGTGCGTCCCTTTGATATTGATGGAGTTAGTGAAGGACGCACTGAGCGACAAGCGACAAAATGGCGCGCGTGCTAGCCCCGGTGGAAGAACAGACTCAAGGTAGACTTTCAAAGCTAAGCGTTAGTGGGTTAAGTATGACCGTGACAAGGACGTCGTAATAGGATCCCAATTTTTCAAGAGACATGAAACATTCGGAAATGCGGAAAAACTATCAGGAATTTGAAATAAGAGTCGAAGAGAAAAACTATCACCCTAATACATATCACAAGCAGTAAAAAACAAATTCGAGCAGCAGTTTCGTGGCATTTTCAAATGGTATTTTCACAGGATCAGTGAAATCGAGCCCCAGATTCATGTTCTATGCAAATGTATGAACTTAACGCCTTTCGTGCTCAGCTACATTGGTTGCCACGTCACTTTCATACGTGTGTCACGTCAAGTCTACTATTTGCTTCACAGGCTAAGGCAACCATGCTAGCTAAATACTCCACATGCGCTATAGACATAATGACAAAACTAACTGTTAAAACTGTCACATGCGCTATGTTCACGTAGACGATTTAATAAAAACAATATGGCCGTCTAGACGGCACGGTGTTAAAGTTAATACCTGTTGTTGCAGATGATGAGTTCGGAGAGAAATCTGTATCCGTCCTGTTGGACGGTGAAGAGTCTGAACTAATATTTATTGACCACCCCAGTACTGAGATGTCGGTTAGTAAAATAAAATCAACTGTCCCTTTCGAAGTATAGATAAATTACCGAGACTAGACAAATTACCGTGGAATTGCATATGTAGTGGTATTGTCTTTTTATAGGCATTCTATATTTGAAATTTCCCTTTTCCCGTACTATCAGTATAAAAAGAGGTTTGTAATAATTCCATTGAAGAAGAAAATTCCAAAATAACGTCAGTGTCAAATTTAAATATTATTTACGTTGTGCGTATGTTTTAACGGCTGATTCTCCTTTTCATGCGAACCGTACTTACAACCACTACAAATGCAATTCCAAGCTTTCGCCAATTCATCTGTACGCTCGCGTGAAGGTAGATTTAGACCAAACTAGCAAATAGACACGAATGATGTGTTTGAGTTTTTTTGGTGTGTAAACGGAGGCCTACACGTTTTAGACTAATTCTTTCGTCTCTTTGCGGCTAGTGTTGTCTTGTCCGTGCTCTATATACACTCTTTCGGTGTGATTACACTAAACAAACTCTCTTGCTCGTGCTCTGGTCCTGTTTTTGGTCTAAATCTTCTTTGAAAGGGATGGATGCATTCATTACTTCCTCAGTAACTATTGCTACAGCGTTAGTCCCTCAGCTGCAGTCATCTTCGTTTATATTTGGCAGCCTATTTACATCTTGGTTTTAATAAACGTTTAGCGAAGAAGAAGAAAAATCGGATTTAACGCGCAAACTTTCATTCAAATGGTACTAACTGCCACTTCGGATCGAGATTTTTCGGATTCAGATCAGTCGCAGTGCCTAAAAGCCCTAAAACTTATGAAGACATTTTCTACATGTTGTTGCATTCAAATGGTGCGACGGAATTCAATCCATTTGTTTGTGGTCTCGTTCAAAAGTAGCAGCGATGGCACAAGTGCAAAAGAGAGGCGAACTCGCATAGGTCTCATCTTATCGTCATCGACGGACGAGCTTTACTGCGGATTTATGGGTTCACCGGTGAAGATCGCTCGTGGATCCCGTCAAAACCGTGATCTTGAAAGGGCAGTCAGGCTCGCGGCAATCTTTATCGCGTGATGTAGAAAAACCTTTTTTACAACGCTTACTTTTCTCCAGGTCGAGAACTGTCTGTCCACATACGAGCCCCATGCCTGCTTGGTGATATACTCCGTGGTAGCCAAGAGTTCCTTCACGCGGGCTGGTGAGATCCTGGCCTATCTGGCACGGGAGCTGTTCACCGTGGAGCGGACCGTGGTGCTGGTGGGGAACAAAGCCGACCTGGCCAGGGCGCGGCAGGTCTCCACCAACGGTGAGACCATCACTACCGCCACCAGCAGCATTACCATCATCACCATCATCATCATCATCAGTGTCAGCAGCGTCATCATCATCATCAACATTGTTAGTAAGCTCGGCTAAGCAGGAGAGCGAGGCCGTGTTTTATAAAGCAACAAGTAAACAATTTACAAGTGGAAGTCTCTTTCTAAGAAAAGGTGATAAAATGAGACATCAGCTTGTAAATTGTAACTTGCAGCTTTATAAAATACGGTCCTGGGGGTGTTGTGTTTCGCCTTGAAAGGTAAAATATGATATTTTATTACCACATACGGCGCGGGCTTCGCAAGTAGGTGGTGTTAAAATCTTGATCTAAAAACAAACTTATCAATTATTTCAATGCAGCTCAAAAATAATAAAAGACGTCACATACAACATAACATAAGCTTAACTTCTGAAACCATCTAGCGAACTGTAAACTTAATCTTCACACAAGGTATTATGTTGAACTGCGAAGTGTTTTTAAGAAAGTAAGTCGACAATACCATTAAAATTCAAGTCTTACTCATTTAATTAATTTCGAAATGCTTTAATCATCTTGAGTACCTAAATCTCCTTAGTAATGATTAAAATTGTAAGATGGATGGACGATGTGGTAAAGATCGCGTGAAGCCATTGGCTGAGGTTAGCACAAAACCGATTGTCGTGGAATCTTTGAGAAAGGCCTATGTCCAGCAGTAGACGTCTTCCGACTGATATGATGCTGATGATGATGATGATGATGATCATGCAACAGTAGGGCTAGCACGACTGGAAGCGACTTTGTTTGTCGGGCAAGATTATATTACCCGTCCCGTTGCATTCTGAGTGACAGAAAAGGACGGGCAATTGTTCTCGCACTGTGATTCGTGCTAGACCTACAGTTGAATTTTAATGCCAATATCGAGTCCATTGATTTTCGTCTTAGCGTGCTATAAAGGATCTATATTGTCCCTCATTTATAAATATTGTTTGCCCTATTGAAATGTTTGGTCGAATATCGTTTCTCCTAATTGAAATTACACTAAAAATACTCACTTTTCAGCAGAGGTATATAATAAACCTAACCTTATAAGCCCAAGCCTTAAGCTACATAGTCCAGATTCAGTTGGATAAAAACTAGGACAAAACGATCATTCGACCAAACATTACAGTAGGACAATCAATCTTATGCGACACGAAGGGCATCGTGCTATTCTATAAAATGTCCGAACCCTGCTATACCCTTCAATATCGACCCTGTATTGCATCAGTCCCAGCAACTTCTGTAATAACTAAATAAACAGTGTTCACCGTTCAAGTTTGGAGCAAACATCCTAAGTCAATGTAATGTAATGGCCTCTGAGAGCGGTCGGTCTCGCAATATAACATCAAACATACAATGCTATAGTAGGTCAGCCATTGATATAGGTAGACATTAGAGGATGCCTTTTGGTACATTGTAACGTGGCCAACCTCTTTGGCGCGCAACTGGCCGCTTACAATTCGAACTAAATTCAAAATTCCAAATTACCGATTGGCTTTTGTTTTTTCCTGGACTTGAATATTATTTGGCAAGGCGTAAGCCGCTCTTTCGATTTGCTATCGATGTTATTTGTAATTTATCAGCGATCTACTTCTAATACTTATAGTAAAATAGGGCTGCCACTAATGCAGGTACTGTGACTAAAACTTGTAAATATTTGTAGTTCCATTCTTATTGTTTTTATCTTGTACATACATTTGTGAAACCTAATCCAAGTCTCGTTTAGTTTTCTTTCACTGGCCTAGGCACTAAAACGAGGCTTGGATGGGTACTTAAAGCAAGCAATAAAGCAGGGTATTTGCTTCCAGCCCTTCCTTACCCGCTCCACCTTTCGCTTCTCTTCCGCCGTCTGGTTTCCGTCGCCCTACTGCCTCGGAGCAGACCGCCGCTTAAGACTGAAGCATACTGAAGGCTCCGAGGCTACCCTTAATACCCTGCCTTGCCTTCCTACCTATCTTGCTGTGTTAAGGCTAGTGTTTCAGAGTTTTTTCAAGAGCAGTGCTGACTGGGACAATTTGTATATAGTTTGTTTTTTTTTATATTGTATTATATTTCCTATACAACCTCGCCTTGTTGTTATCATTTTCTCCGACCGGCTAGCCGGTTACAACATTTTGAACACAGGAACGGCGGAGCCTTCTGAGAGCAGCGCGCGGCTCGCGGCTCCCGTGCGCGGCGTGCGTGCGGCTCATATCGCTGTCACTAATTAGTGCCACAGAATGGGCCACAAAACGGGATACTGAATGGCCCGTGACCCGTTTATACATTATATACTAGTGGCTCTGGGAGCTGTAGATCACCCAAGTTCATTTTTGATTTTGTTTTCTTCAATAAATAAAATAATAAATTAATAATACTTTTTTTTAGTATTTGATTGTTGTAACTTGCGTATTTATATTGTTTTTTTGTACAATAAAGTGTTTACTTACTTTTAAAACGAATGAACAAAAATGTTATGGATCCAGGTTGGGCGCAATTCAATAACGACTGAGTTCACTCTTCAGCACTGAGACAGCCATGAGTAACCTCACAGAAGAACACCCCTGACTTTAGACATAATACACATTATACAGCGTATGGACGGGCCGTTCAGTACTCCATTTTTGTTGCCTATTTTGTAGAACTTAAATTAGTGTCAGTCATATGAGCCGCGCGTACATAAGCACGGGCGTCGCCGGCCGCGCGCCTTCCGCCGGCGGGCTGGCAACACCGTTCCTATTTCAAAATGTTCCAAAGGGCATGTCCTGATGTTTATATTAATGCCCCCGACACAGACCCAATTTTTTGAACATGTGCTTTGTTGCAGAGGGCAAAGCGCTGGCGACTTCCCGCGACTGCAAGTTTATCGAGACATCTTCAGGCATTCAGCACAACGTTGACGAGCTGCTGGTTGGCATCCTCAAGCAGATCCGGCTCAAGGAGAGCCGGGAGAAGAAGCAAGCGAAGAAGGTCAAGGTAACAAAATTTTTAGAAACAATTCTTACTGTCTTTTCATTAGCGTGTTAGGCCTCTCCTCATGATCTCCACAGCTCCCGGTCTGGCCCTTATTTCACCATCTTTACAATTGTCAGTTTTATGTGACAATTCGAACTACATTTCTTTGATAATATAAAGCGCGCTAAAACAAACGCTCTTCAAGTCAGCGGTTGACACCGAACTGTAATTGAAAACTGACAATTGTAGAGTTGGTGACATAGGGGCTTCACGCAATGTCAGGCCAGTTCAGTCAGGTTCTTACCACAATCGTCGTCCCGCCATCTTCTTCTTGGCCTGCTGCGTCATCGCTCGGCCCACCAAGTTTCTTCGGACCCGATATATTTCATCCGATCTAGTTACACATATTGCTTGTATGTTAGATTTAAGGCTTTTGCATATTTTTGGTGAAAATACCAGTTCAAAAGGAAGAATTTAAACGGAACGGGCAGAGTCAGTTGCCTTTTACTTCGTAATAGTAATAATTATCTACGCCTGTCCAGTTGAATATCTCTCGCACTTTCTACTACTTTGAAATATTGTGATCCGTTTTCTTCAAAATATATTGCATTTTATAACAATGTCGAAACAATGAACTGTATCACTTTGTCCGTATATTACCGTTATGAAAACTTGGTGGCATCGAAGCACTTTGAGTCAACAATGTAAGCGAAGCTTAGTACAGAAGTCACAAATTCTTGGCATAAAAACCGTAGCGTAAAGGATTACAAAATCTTGACTTTGTTATGGCACAAAGAGAACTTCAAAAGTCGGAAAGTTTAATTAGTAAAAATCTATTAAGATGTATTATTAAAACCAAAACCTTTAAATACTCAATCACCAATGTTTGCAATACTAACAGAAATTACACCAACTCCAACAGATATCAATATGATCAATATCTAATGGAAATAATTAATCTCGAAGATCAGAAGAAATTCAATGCAAACAAACCAAACCGCCTAAGAGAAATAATCACTAGCAAAAATCAATTAAGGTTTTTCGTTTGAATAATTCAAAGAAGAGACCCTCTTACAACCTCATTTTCACGGTATCAGAAGTACTGTGCGTGTTTCGTTCCATTGCCACGGTCGATCGATTATTCTTAAATCTACAGGTCGACAGGCCGCAATGTAAAGCAACTTCACAAAATTTTCGCATTTTTAAATCTTGTGCGGCTCAAAGAGCGAACAATCCGAGTTATTGGTGAATTTTCTAATGGCTCTTCCCGCAAAATAGCCCGAAGATTTCGCTTTTAATAAAATCTTTTAATTAAACCTATTCAGATGTATTAATAAATTGAAATGTTTATACAAATTCCGTTTCTAGCGAGATGGCCGTATTATTAAGGTAAATATTATTCCGTCTTTACGATAGCAGCATCTTATCTTTTTTTAAAACATCTTTCTTTGATGACAAATAACTTGTCAATCTTTTATTGGTTGTATATGTCATTGAGCTGTTTCGACAATGCAAGTAAGCACAGCCAACCGATAGTACAGCAAAAAAAGCTTGTTTAAAATTTTCATTTTTATGGTTAGGTTATTATTAGATCTTATCTCCAACGGTTATCCCTGAGGTCTTAATTAGTTCTTGTATCTCACAGATTGTAACTTGTATTTATTTCTTTATTGTCTTTACAATAAAGCGATTATGTACTTACTTTTTTTTTAGTTCGTTAACATTTTGTGTAAAAAGGCCGCAGACCACCTGGCCGTAGACGTACCTCCTGGTTAAGAAACCTTAGAGACTGGATCGGGATGAGTACCAGATCCCTCTTTCGGGCGGCAGTCTCAAAAATAAAGATAGCCCTAATGATAGCCGATAGGATAAGGAACTAGAAGAAGAAGAAGTAAAAAGGTGCACCGATGGCCCATTCAGTATCATTATCAAGTAATCGACCGTGCTTAATTAAAACTTATGTTATTTGTCATAGGAAGCAAAGCCGCCAAAGCTAGCGAGCTCCAGAACACACATCTCGCTGAACATCGCCCGGGAACTGCTACAAAAGATCTGCATCAACGACATCTCCAAGTCTAAGTCCTGCGAGAATCTACATGTCCTTTAAACTTCTGGTCTCCTGGTACTTTTTCCGAGCCTGTTCGCTACTGTAGGAATCGGATGATAATGTAGAGTTGGTTTTATACTTGTTGACTTCTATGATGCTCTGGTACTCAGGGCCTATTTTGATGTTACTTTGTGACTTTTTAATACGATTAATTTAAGATGATAAGTATAAGGTTCTGAATTTCGTTACATGCCATTTTAATGGACAAATACAACTTTAAGTTTCTTCGTACTCATAGTATACTTAGAATAAAATGTTGTTTTTAGACACCGTTCTACATACTTATCTACCATGCACAGTGCCAATGATGAAGTCATTGGATACCTTTACAAGATCTGCATGCCTTGTTAGCAAAAATATGTGTCTAATATTATGTAATATCAACGAGCTGTCTGCCTATCTCATACGATTTTCTATTACTGTCTAAAGCCGATTGGAGATACGTAAATATAATATTATTTGATGCTCGATCGCTTCTGACACCCCGAGAATCGATATCTTTACAAGCTGTCTGAGAATTCGACATAAGTTGATTGATAGATGTCGTGAAATACGTTTCGGTTATCAAATATCGAGGAAAATATTAAATATGTGCTTACCTACTTGGTTTTGTCGACGTATATCGTGTCGAGACATGAAAAGACGACTTTTGTGGTGTATATTATACTAATAAGTAATATAATATTTCATTTTAAGACTGTATAAATTCTTTCCGATGACAACATTTTGGCGAAAACCTTACTTATTTATAAAATGTCGATATTGACTTGCTATAATTTCAATAGAGGGACGTGCTTAATTGTGATTGGTTGAATAATTTGAAAGCTCGCTACTGTAGAGACGTTTAGTGACACTTGATTTTAAATAAATTATCTATCCGTCTCTGAATACTTCAAAGCTTTTGTACAATATTTAAGGTATTTTTATAAACTGTTACCCTATTTATGTAAGTAGGTTGTTGTAATTTTAGACGTAAACTATCAAAAGCTTACTCTTAACAACATTTATTACAAAATAGACATGATAATTGGCACTGCGAATAAAAAGAGAGATAAGTTTGATTATTCTATCTTATTTTATTGTAACACTCAAATACGAAAAAAGGAATGATTTTCAATATTACATACAATATTATTAGATGAGTGTAATTGTACTGCTTCCGTCTATATGTGACACAGTATGGTTTAGTTCTGCAATACTTTTAAGGTAATAAATGTCAGTATTAAGATTAAACTATAAATACTTCATACGCTTGTTTAAAATAAAGAATATGTTATAGGTGTAACCATCATTACTTAAGTATAGGTGTTAACTATTAGATACTAATTATATTTTTCTATGAAAAAAAAACATACTTTTTACAACTTTTACATTTTATAAAAATGTTTCGAACTTTAATTTTTGTTTGTTAGCAAATAACGCATGTCTTTTCTGAGTTTCTTCTTTACACTTTCTTAAATTTTCTTTTCTCTTAGTAGAAAAATAGTTTCAATAGATTAGTAAATTAAATATATATATTTTCATAACTACGTTATTTAGAAATAAAAAGAACTTTCCTACAAGAATTAGTTCATAAACTTTACCGCGTAAAGTTTTTCTTATTTTATAAAAAAAACATTCGTAATATAACATCAATAATAGACTGTTCGAACGTTTAATTTTAATAAGAGTTAAGACTTGTTTATTACGGACTGTCATTTATTTCGTCTGTATTTAAGTATCTGTAACTTTTTCTACTAATATTGTATAAAACTTGAGAGAGTGTTTCTAGAATTTAGATAGGAAACGAAAGGTAGGGGTTTGTGTGGTTTTTTTTAAAGTTCGTTAGTCATTACCATAAAAAGCACATTATCGATCACATTTACCTTGACAAAAACCAGAGAGAACGTGTCGGGCACACCCTGTGTAGGGTAGGACCGGTTTAGGTATGGGGGGTTTTATACTATGTACTTACATAGAAGTTGATCAAATGGTTAACTATAATTATTACCTACTCACTACCCTGTCATAGTTTCCTTTTTCATATGAATTACTGCCCTGGTTCTTTTCACATTCCTGAATGCAATAGTTACATTTGACTCCAACAAAAATTAACACTTTAAAGCTAAATATTCTCAGAGCTATGCTGCGAAAACGGATGGACATGGTGAAACTGAATATAAGAGTTCCTTGTTAACTACGGAACCCTTGTATCACTCTTGTCTACATATATCATTCACCTTCTGACACGACGCAACGCCTGTCTTCCTATATTTTTATTCAATAAAAAAAAATGCACAAACCCTTTATATTCCCAAACGGGAGATCGAGCTTTAATGTATTTTATAAATGATTTTTCTATCAATTGATTCTCTAAAAAGTAAATTTTACATCAAAGTTTTTAACAACCCTGATTTCCGATTATAAAATTACGATCACGCGCGTGATTGGATTTTATTATAGTGTGCGTTCGGGTTTTATATCATATCATGGTAATTTTTTTAAATGCAAAAATAACGTTTTAGCAAAAGGTGCTGCTCTAAAAGTTGATGTATTAATTGCTTTTATTTGTATGACTATTGATTACGTAGCAATTGTAGAAAATTCTATATATCGGAACAATCTTCAAAACATAAGTTTGTTGATAAATTTCTTGAACTTTAATTTGTTTAATGAAATGAACTTTAGTTAACGAGTTGACTAACAATTAACAATTAGTAACTGGAATAAGTTTTCGATCCTAGAAAGCTAGCAAAATAATGGCGTAACTATTGATCTATTTGTTATACTCATTATCATAAAACATGCGAACCATAAAATCAAAATATCTTGTGATTGTTTAAAAAAAATACTGCTTTTTAAAAATCGGCCCACATTTATTTATTTTATTTTACTTGTTCATTTATTCTCATAATACATTTGTAATTTAAGCCGCCAATTTTTTTTTAAAGCAGCGTCAAAAGCAATAATTTCATTTCCAACCAGCCTATTACATATTCATGGCAAACAAAAGTTCATCAATTCTGACCTTTCAACCTTTTGACGGAAGGTTCATAGTGGTTGTTTTTAAAACGATCACACAAAGGGTTTCATATCGAAAGCGCTGTCACCTGTCAAACACCCCGATATTAAAACCTATGAAGTCATACATTACGTAAATTTCATTCGAACGATACCTCCTGTAATTGACTGTTCTTTATTTTATTTTTCCTGTCGATTTGTCTTGTAACAGTCATTTTCCAGCCAGCCACTTATCAAGCGCGTTTGCGTACGAATTGCTTTTTTTAAATGTACAAGTAACTAAAACTTTCACAATAAAGAAATTACAAAAGAGAATGACAGGAATGAGTTTGGATTATCCTCAAACTTTTACTTTTTTACCAGGCAGCCGGAGGGTCTCACTGTAAAATTAAGAACAGTCTGGTTCCTTTACAGAAATAGGTATTTTTGTCCTGGTTTTTCGCCGCCAATTCGCCAAATAATGCTATTTTCGAAGTTTATCGACACGCGCCTATCTTTACATTTAAATAACAAAATGGAAAATTTAAATGGCAAAATCCACAAATAGAACAGCTGCGCTGAGCAAAGTTAGCAAAACCCACCAATCGGATAGCTACGCTGAGCGAAGCTAGCAAAACTCACCAATAGGATAGTTGCGTTGAGCAAAGCTAGCAAAGCTCACCAATAGGATAGCTACGCTGAGTGAAAAGCTAGCAAAGCTCAACAATAAGATAGCTGCGTTGAGCGAAGCTGGCAAAATCCACCAATCAGATAGCTACGCTGAGCGAAGCTAGCAAAATCCACCAATCAGATAGCTGCGTCGAGCGTAGCTTGGAAAATCTTTTAGGTCATTTTTTCCCGCGGCGCTTTTCTACCGCAGGAACCTGCTTATTTATGTTATGAGCTATGGCTACAGACGTGCCAACGTAGCCAAAGAATGACAGCTGTCAAAAGAGGAGTCATAATATAAATTAAATTTATAATTTAACTTAAAAACATTACATGTTCTTCAAGTCTGAGTCTTCATATTAGTTGTAATGATTAAAACATAGTATGTTGTTGTGTTTTCCGAAAGTTAACGGATGTATGTTACACGTTTTCGGTGTTTGAATTATGACAATGGAACTATATATGTGATTTGATTATAAATATAAGTAATAGTTGCAAATAAATTATATGAATTTAAAGTTGTGTTTTTTTATGAAAACTTCAACTGAGGGTCGAACACGAGTTTTCGAATATTGCATAACGTAACATAATCAAGTAGTAAGAGTAACGTTATCGTGGAACGCCCGCCCGGGAGCGTATTTGGAACTAAAATTTAGTATGAGGTTTCTCGATTTCGATACGATAACGTTTCGTTACGCAGGATTCGAAAACTCGTGCTTGACCTACTGACAACATGGAATTTTGAATAGATACGACTACGTTCGGAAGTTAAATTGGTAAGTAGGTATGTTAACGTAATTTATATAAAATATTTTAAACACAATTCATGACGTCATCCTTAATCAACAAATGCAAATGACACACCATGGGACCTTTTCACAATAAATATCATAGTAGATAGCAACCTAACAAGGAAAGTTTGGGTAAGTATGATGGCATCTCATGATCTCACGAATAGGACACAAAACATAAAATAAATATCGTTTGACAATTGACACTAAGTAATTGACCTTAGTCCTAAACTAAGCAAAGCCTGTACTATATAGATACTGGATAACGGATGAACATACTTATAAAGATAAACAGATATTTACATACGTACATTATGAAACACCTAAGACATAAAAACAAACTTGCATATTCGCCATACAAGTATCTGCCCCGGCTGGGGATCGAATCCTGGACCTCAAGCTTCATAGTCAGGTACACTACCCACTGAGCTATCCGGTCAACAGTGGGCTCCTAACCTTAACCTTTCATCTATTTCTTAACTTAATCATGTATCAAACAGAAAATCGTCAACGTAAAAATAAAGCAAAATTTCTAGATTAGCGAGCAACAAAGAGCTGAAATTGGAGATTATGCCGAGCCCGTGAAATCCCGCAGGAACGTTATATTTAGTGCCTAGGGTTTTCCCGCGATTTAGCAACAGCCATTTTTTTGTGCTTATGAAGAATAAGTGGGCAAGTGTGAGTCAGAATCCGAGTGACGTACGACCTACGCTGTATATTCCGAGTGACGTACGACCTACGTTGTGTGTTCCGAGTGACGTCCGACCTACGCTGTGTATTCCGAGTGACGTACGACCTACGCTGTGTATTCCGAGTGACGTACGACCTACGCTGTGTATTTCGAGTGACGTACGACCTACGCTGTGTATTCCGAGTGACGTACGACCTACGCTGTGTATTCCGAGTGACGTACAACCTACGCTGTGTATTTGTGTTTAAGCAAAAGCAAGATTTTTGTCAAAAATAAATTTTTAATACAAGCTTTTTTTGTCCAAGATACATGTCCACGGATACCAAAATTCAAGTCAACCCGACCACTGGATGTGGGACACATTTAACTTGTAAGATTGACCCAAACTCATAAAAGGTTTAAAAAAAATACCATTTTTTTTTAGTTCGAGCGAGACTCAATGTTAGGACCAGGTACTCGAAATTGAAGCTCAAGATTTTACTCGGCTAATCTAAATGTGTGCCAACATTTGGTTAAGAATTAATAAATAAATAAATAAATAAATAAATACCACGGGACAATTTGACACCAATTGACCTAGTCCCAAACTAGGCAAAGCCTGTACTATGGATACTAGACAACGGATAAACATACTTATATAGATAAATACATACTTATATACATATTAAACATCCAAGACCCGAGAACAAACATTCATATTCATCATACAAACATCTGCTCCGACCGGGATTTGAACCCGGGACCTTAAGCTTCATAATCAGGGTCTCTAACCACTAGGCTATTCGGTCGTCAAGCTTTCCATCTTAACCATATCCATCTTGGCTTGTTTTAAATAGTAAAATTTTTATAGGTCGAACAAGGTTACAAGACTTATGTCACACAAAGTTTTGATAGGAATAAAAGAAGGAAAAATGTGGAATCAGGCATCTCAGGTGAATAGCCTCGCCCCTATTTCACCAATTTTACAATTGTCAGTTTACAATGACAATTCAAACTAAATTTCTTTGCCAATATGAAGCGCGCTGAAACGAAAGCTCTTCATGTCACCAACTGACACCGAATTGTCATTGAAAACTGACACTTGTAACGTTGTTGAATAGGGGCCAGGGAGACGTTGACAATGGTTATTACCAAAGTATATAAATAAAGTAAATAATACTACTTACACAATAATGGACAAGGAAGTTTTATGTGACTTCAATAAGAATGAAAAATGTTTCTTTACAAGAGTTTTTTTTATAATAAACTACCTAATTGGATGTTCCGATTTATTTCCATTTACTTTACCTTGCGAAGTAAGGCAGTGGATATAGTATTTTGTCAATTAAATAAACTTTTATCTGCAGATTATTCACTTTTTATTTATTTTGATGATTTAGTAAACTTTAAAAATCCCTTCGATAGTCCCCAATGCTTCCCCGTCGTAGCACCGTAGACCGTAGCGTAGCACCCTCTACGGCGTAACTAATACAGGCTTTAAAAATTACAAACAAAAGGAACAGAGGGTCGAGCACGAGTTTTTGAAACCTGCGTCACGTAAAATCGAATAGTAAACGTTGTCGAGTTTGTATGACGTTTGGAACAGCGCCCGCCCGTGAGCGTATTTGGAACTTAAATTTAGTATGAGGTTTCTCGATCTCGATACGATAACCGTAACGTTACGCAGCATTCGTAAAGTCGTGCTCGACCCTCTGTACGATTCAAAACCATTCTTCTTCCACGATAGCCTTTTGTTTCCTTGCGTGACTTGCGATTTGTGACAACAGTATGAAACGGTTCTAACTTTGCAAAAAGTTTAAAAGCAATATCAACCCAATGTACGAGCCTGTAAGATTAAAATTGAAAGCACTTGGAAATGTTAGATGGCACCTTCTTACGGTTGGATTAAGAATTATCAAGTTGTTTCGACTTCAAAGCGAAGGCTTCTTTGGGTAACAACAAAGCTTCGAAATCTTTTGTTTAAAAAATGCCGATTTTCTTTTATTTTGTAATAATCAATGGTATAATACATACAGCCACGTGGGGGTTGCTTATTTAAATATTTTTTTACTGGTCAATTAGATGTGAATTTATTACTGGTAAAAAAGCCCTTACACTCGCGCACCGAGGGTTTCATACCTCTTTTTTATTGACTTATAATCTGTGAATAATTTATTGAATCAGGCGTTACTTTGCGGAGGTCCATATTTATGAACTAAAAAACAATTACTTTACAATTACAATTACTTTGGGTGAGCAAAGTAATTGTTTTTTAGTTTATAATCTGTGACCTTGCTTCGAGACAAATTACATGATTCTAGATCAATAGGAGTGCCCTGTGATTGATTTACTTGTGATTTACGAACCGACGGACAGACAGAAAGAAATGATCCAATAAGGGTTCCGTTTCTTTCTTCTAAGGTACGGGACCCTAAAATAATACACGTGTAACAATTCTAATATTTTAAAAACAAAATTTCTCTTAAAATCGGAGTGAAATACGAACCTTCAATTAACGGCTTTCCTGGAAAAAAAGAATGTCCATTTTCCTGGAAATCTAGCTAAATGGATCAACCGGACACCATATTATCGGAAACACGCGTATTTGTACAACACGTGCTAGAAATATTTTTACCCCGAGCACGAGTTTTTACCAGAGGCCCGAGTACGAATATTCTAATCCTACGTAACGTAATCACGTAGTAATATTATCGTATCGCCATCGAGAAAATTTATATTACATTTTAGTAAGTACCAAATACGCTTACAGGGGGCGTTGTTCCAACCGTCACACAAATTGTCTCTATAACTTTACTACTCGACTAGCAGGTCTAGTACTACTCGATTAGTGGGCGCTAACGATGGGCCTTCTAAGGAAGCTCAAAGTCACTCAGAGGGCGATGGAGAGGCCTATGCTTGGAGTTTCTCTGCGGAATAGAATCAGAAATGATGATACCCGCAGTAGAACTAAGGTTACCGACATTGCCCGAAGAATTGCGAAACTTTAGTGGCAGTGGACGGGGCACATTGCTCGCCTTGGGGGACTCCTATGTCCAGCAGTGGGCGTCTTTCTCCTGGGATGATGATGATGATGATGATGATGAGGTCTAGCACAACTCACAGTGCGACTTCTATCCCGCGCGAGAACAACTGCCCGTCCTTTTCTGTCACCCAGAATGCAACGGGACGGGTATACTATACGGGTAATATAATCTCGCGCGACAAATAAATTAATAAAGTCGCGGCCAGTAGTGCTAGCCCTATAGGTTACGTATAGGATTTTAATAAACGTGCTGGGGGCTATATAAACTAACACGACTTACGTAACGTGTACCTACACCCAAGTTCTTGTAGCTGTAGAGCCAAGTAGATGACATAATGAAAACGGGATATTGATCGCGATTACTTCATAGGTTTGATGAGCTCCCGATATTTCCCCTGCCCTATTTGTATCTACCCGCGTTTCGTCAGCTTGCCCGTGATCATGATGCATGTAACTGCGTTTAAATATCGGGAGCTCATCAAAACTATAAGGTAATCAAGTAGGTGACATCATACACCGTGTATGTTTTGTATGACACACGATTGGTCCATGTTTAACCCAAGAACACCTAATGGTGTCGTGTGCTGTCTTACATAACACGTCACCAACACATAATGATAGTTGCTTCAGCTGTAAAGTGTAAATAACGACCTTTGTATTATGTGCTTAAAGTTCTTTGATACATTTATTTACATAATAAAAGCAATTTACAATGACATTAAATCTAAGCTAAAACTAAGTAAACTAAAACTTAAAACTAAATTAAACCTAAATAATGCCCCCGTGGCATGGTGCCCAAAAGGCTGGCAGCGTTGCCTGGCTGAACAGCGATGCTGATTCTTTGAGAGAGAAAACTGCCAGCCCTTTGGTCACAAGTTGCATCGACCAAGCGCTTTTGCAACTCTGAAATAAGCTTGTAAGCGCCGGGACCCCATGGACCCAAGGTTCCAAACCTGACGGCAACAAAATTAAATTAAGTTAATAGCTTAAAGTTTAATTCAAACTCAAACTCTAATGATTTATTGCTTACGTGGTTCGTAAATGGGGTATGAAACAAATTGATGGATAGGAAATTAACGGTGAAAAGAAAAGATGTTTAGTCTGAGTTTGTCAGTAAAAGATGTTTAGTCTGAGTTTGTCAGTAAAAGTTCAAGATAAGGATTTCATAAAAAGGATGATTAATGAGCAAAGCCCTCGTCCCATCAACAAGTGGCCCGTTGACAAAACGGCTTATCGATTTAGATTGAAGTTAAAAAGTTCCACAACTTTTAAGATTATCTTATCTGTTCAGCGAACAATTTTAAAAGTATCTGTACAATCTGTGATGGCTTTTATAAAGGTCAGTGAAATGTAATTATATTTTTAGCAACTGGTTATGATAAATAAAAATAAATCGTGAGAGAACCACCAATTCGAGTCTGACCAGTCAGTCGTGTCACAAAAAACCAACTAACAAATTATAGGTATCTCTTTCTTATGCTGAAAAGTGTTAAGCGTAAAAAAGTGATGGGTGTACTTCCCCAGCTACGATGCGAGTGCCATAACTGGCTGGTTAGACTCTACCAACGATACCATTTTTTTTATAATACGACAAGGAAGGCAAACGAGCACGTAGGTCACCTGATGGTAAGTGATCACCACTGCCTATAGACACAGGCCAATTGACCTAATCCCAAATTAAGCAGAGCTTGTGTTATGGGTTGTGTGTTTTACTGATCCTCATTTTCCTCATAACTTCATAATACCACGGACGAATAAATAATGCGACTAAACATGGGCGTAACGAGGGGGGGCAAGGGGGGCCTGGCCCCCTCTAGACCCCTGGATCTTGCAATCAAACTACAAAAAAATATATAAAAATAGTACCTATCTATATGCATTAATATTTTCCTCCTCACCAGCTCGGTAAGGCTTTCGGCTCATTCGAAACCTTCGCGCAAAAGAACTTTTATGTGGAAAATGTTCTTGAAATCGAACGTGAAGATTGTCGTTATTAGTCAAGTTTCTCGGCTTAAGAAATTTGTGATTTGATTACTCACTGTCAGAATATTTTCCACAGACAATTTAAATTAAGATTACCCATGACCAGTTTAAGATTACCTTCTTCGATTTTTTATTTTATTGTCTTTTTAGGGTTCCGTACCTCAAAAGGAAAAAACGGAACAATTATAAGATCACTTTGTTGTCCGTCCGTCTGTCTGTCTGTCTGTCAAGACCCTTTGTCTCTGGAACGCGTGGAGGTAGCATGCTGAAATTAATATCAAATACTCAAGCCTGCGGTCCCTTGAAGCTGTGAAAAACCAACCTTCTAAGTCAACGCAATCAAAAGATACAGTCATTAAAAAAGGTAATTTCCATAAAAATTGCCGAAATCCGAAAACTAAAAGGGTAAGTACTTCTAGTTGTCCTAGAAACTTGTAATTTGGTATGAAGGTAGCTCTTATAGCACAACCACTCAGAAAAGTCTCAAAATCCTAAACTTTTATGTCTGTCTGCAGATTTTGCTGACGATTATGAGTTTTAATGTTTATTTGGGCACAAACGGTACAATTTAACTTAAATCTAATAAGTTTATATCTAACATTAACCAATAAAGATGCCACTGTTACTTAGTACATAAATTAAATTTGGGTGGATGAAGTTGACCCCACACTGCGTACATTTTGCTTAGGAGCAGGGCTCTGCTAACACTGGACTTCTTGAAACACTGGGGAAAAGCGTTAAAATCTTTCTACGGAACCCTCGTGCGCGAGTCCGACTCGCACTTGTCCTGTTTTTTACATGATTTCACTTTGACATTTTTACTAACGTTGACATTCCTGACATCATATTTGTTATTTTAATTTTGATTATGTTTGTCGCCGCAAGGGCTCTATGCCGCCGCAAGGGCTCTACAATAATTAAATATGCACTAAGATAAGTCTATTCGTAAGCATAGGTACTGATTGTTATGTTAAAATCACATACAATTTCTATGCATTGTTATCTTTGTTAATCAAACCAAGTAAATGGTATAAAGAATCTTCTTCTTATTCTTAAACACTTATTAAGCTTTCTGTTTGTTTCACATTTGGTTCTCTCTGTCTGCCACGATGTTATTTACCCTTACCAGACAAAGACAAACCATAGTTAATGATTAAGAAGGTTACTGTGTAAGTATCGCACTCAAATGTTTGCCTAAATTATTAATTTAATTTAACGAAGGTTCTGTAACTAATTTGTTTGCTTCCACATCATAGTTACTTACTTAGTAACTATGATGTGGAAGCATAACAAAAGGAAGTTGTTTACTGTAAGCTATTGTTTCTTTGTAAAAAACACTCACTCTATAATTATGACAAAATCTAATAAGTTCATAAATTTTACTCCAATTTTTCTAAAACAACTTTGGTTACAGATAAACCACTTCCTTACTATGTTTAAATAATAAGTTGTTAATATGAACCATTTTTATAACACCCGCAACATACGTCACTCGCTTAGAATCATAATGGCGGTTTGCGAATGTTATAAAAAGGGTTGCAAGGCCAGCGGCGGCCTCTTTTTGCTCCTGTGCCGTAAGCACGACTTGTCGAATCCTGCGTCACGTAAAATCGAATAGTAAATTATAACGAGTTTGTATGACGATTGGAACAGCGCCCGCCCGTGAGCGTATTTGGAACTAAAATTTAGTATGAGAATTCTCGATCTCGATACGATAACCGTAACGTAACGCAGGATTCGACAAGTCGTGCTTAGGGCACTGATCGCCGAACTGGTAACTTCGTTGTAAAAAGTCTGTATCCAATTGTAATAAAATTATTGGTTGCTGCCAAACCTAGGCTTAACATTAGTATAATAAAGATTTCGTTAGTATGATTAACATTATTGATCGTTTCCAATTAAATTTGACATAGTGGAAACTTGTAATCATTCATTACAATAAAAACACAGCCTGATCCATCTACTTGTTTTTATTACGTTTTCATAAAATCTATGGTTAAAAGACAAATAAATGGAAGAATTAAGTGACGCGACCGGTGACCCAAATAGGGGTAGCGGTCCGTCACGTTTTGAAAATTCTACCACCCCCACATTTCCGATATGTTAAATATTAGTTGAAAATTGCATGCCAAACTTGTCCATCACTGTAATGTAACCAGTTATGCATAATGTTTATAATAAAATCAGTTTGACTTTGACGAGACACGGATTAAAAAGAAACAGTTTCCAGTGAAATCTAAACATAGACAATCAGCGAGTTGTGTCCGGTCTGTAACGTGTGCCTGAAGCGACGCCTGGAATCAGGAAATTATGGCTGCCTCTACTACGTAGGACGACGCTGTATTGTTATGGTCTCCCACACTCGTGCACCTACGATCTGTGGACACACGTAGGTGTATGAAAGAGGGTCTTTTTTATTTTTGTAACTCAATTTTTAATTAAAATTAAATTAAGAAGATACAAGATGACGAGATACTTTTGATAGTATCTCTAAGGTCGGAATTATAATCATGACTTTTTATTTTCACGACTATAACAATAAATAGGTAAATACTTTTCATTGTTGACCGCTAAAAAAAGAAGCATTTAATAACAGCCCGTTTATCACTATTTACATAGTGAAGACAAAAAAAGAAATTAGAGAAAAAATGCAATATTTTAACTAACTTACAAAAGTCGAAAAACCTCCGACACATTGATCTCAAAGACGACTGAACCGATTTTTATGAAACTCAGCTTAGAACCACCTTGATTAAATTAGCTTTCAATGAAAAAAACCGCATCCGGATCCGATCATTTGCTTAGGAGTTACGATTGCACAAACAGTGCCCTAAGCACGACTTGTCGAATCCTGCGTCACGTAAAATCGAATAGTAAACAAGTATATAATATAATAATAATAATAATAATAAATGTTTGAATTAATACTAGTAACAAAATGGGCACTAGAATTCAGACTAGGCAGAGCCTGTATCTTAAATGCCAGTCTTTTCATCAGTGACTAAATTCCAGAACCTGTATAAGCATGTGGGTACTTGGAAGTGTTGGGTAGACATGAGGATGACTATGGGGAAATAAAAACCAGACTATGAGATAGACATAGAGCATGGACGGGCCCTTTGGTATTCCGTGTTTGTTGCCAATTTTGTGTGATTACTAATAGTCTCAGTGACATGAGCCGCGCGTACATAAGCACGGGCGTCGCCGGCCGCGCGCCTCCCGCCGGCGGGCTGGCAACACCGTTCCTATTCCAAAATGTTCCAAAGGGCATATCCTGATGTTTATAAATATCACGGGACAATTTGACACCAATTGACCTAGTCCCAAACTAGGCAAAGCCTGTACTATGGTTACTAGACAACGGATAAACATACATACATAGATAAATACACACTTATATACATATTAAACATCCAAGACCCGAGAACAAACATTCGTATTCATCATACAAACATCTGCCCCGACCGGGATTTGAACCCGGGACCTCAAGCTTCATAGTCAGGGTCTGTAACCACTAGGCTATTCGGTCGTCGAATGGACTATATCGATGGACTAAGACCAGTGATGTTGGTTTCATCCCGCTTTGTAAACTTGGCATGGCGCAGCCGGTAGGATACGAATGGTCCCAACACGCTACCGCCGTGACGCTATAAACACGTTTAAAAGTAAACGCAAGTTTTGTTTTTATTTATTCTCCAACGTCGCTACTATATTTGGTCACATGCTGCAATATATTCAGCCCCCGGCGGAAAACATTGGCACTAGCACGATCATTAAGTAAAGACAGGCATTAAACACGACGTGACGCGCCACTAATCTAGGTGTTACGTTTTTATGGTTAGAAAAAGATAGACGGACGTGGCGTCTCGTTTATGTCGTGCTTACGGTGGCGCAGAAAGAGTTCTTTAGAAAGTTCGTAAAAGGCAATAGAAAAAACAAGTGCCGTTTCTGTTTACAGAGTTAAGGCTGCACTATTTAACCCCCGATGTAAAAAGACAGATGTTGTATTTGACGTGTGTATTTCTATCTATCTATGAGTCAGCCTGTGGCATTTTAATCGAGATGGTTCTTTGTGATGGTTTAGACTTTTTTGAGATATTGAACTTTGAAATTTACAATCACAATTTTTTTCACATCACATGGAAAACAGGTATATTTGTATGTATGTATGTATATCTCTTTATTGCACATAAAACATGAAGTACCAGGTAGCAACAGGACAAAAGTAAATGGACATTAGGCGAACTTAATAATTTAACTTGAGGCGAAGGTTATCGAGAAGCGAAGAGTTTATAAGGAGATCGTAGGCATTGCTTTCTTTTAGGAAACGGAGTTTGGGTCGCCGGTACTCTCACGAAACATGTTATAGGTATGCAACGTATTAAAAATACTGTTACGTATATTTTGATGTACCTATTAGATTTGGTATGTATGAGAAAAGGTTAGTTTTTTCAACATGAAATTACCGTGAGACTCAATTATAGTGAAATATTAAGCCGAGTTTAGTCTTACATGTTTCGAACTTATCCGTAGTCCTTCCTCTGGGAGTGCACGCGTCGGCGGCCGCGAAAAGACTACTTTTTGTATTGTGTTTATATAGTCACCTTTTTTGCAGTCGTCATGCTAGCCCTATGGCAATAAATAAAGTATCCCTTTCTTCGAGTTACGTAGCTTAATAAAACTTACATTTTACCGTATATTTACACAGTTCGAATATAGTTTCAATGCCTTAAGGAAGAAAAAACAACTAAAGGAAAATTTAAGGGCTTTACTAATAAAAAAGGGGTTTAGGCTTGTTGTAAAGTCATAGTATGTTATATAGTCATAGTATGTTATATAAAACATACCAAACTCCGATTTTAACCCACGAGGCAAAAAGAGGGACGTCAGTAGGATTTGTGTGTGTGTGTCTGTCTGTGGCATCTCCTAAATGGGTGTTGGATGTGGCTTTTTCAGTCGAAAGCTAGTTTAATCGAGACGATTCGTACCTACTTAAGTTATATTAAAATCGGTTCAGCCATTTTTGTAATATTGAACTTTGAAATGACAATCTCTGAGGTGCTTCAACTTTACTAAGTTGGATTTACCAAGCAGACCCTCTAGTGTAATCAACGACCAAAAATACGTCTCGATCGCGTTTGCGTTTACACCTGAATTACTATGGGCAAATTGGCAGCATCACTAGTGGCACGTATCGACAACAAATAATTCTCATGCTATTTGACGCCCGCAACGCAAAAAGCGATCGAGACGTATTTCTGGTCGTTGATTACACTAGACGCTTTGAGCGCCTAGTGTAACCGCCGACCACGCCAAGAAATACGTCTCGACCGCGTTCGCGTTTAACAATTCTCATACTATTTGACACTTTAACGCAAACGCGATCGAGACGTATTTTGTGCTTTATGATTACACTAAGGGCACTGTAACCGACGACCAAAAACTACGTCTCGAACGCGTTTGCGTTTAAATGTCAAAATTTGACGCTAATAATGAGAATTATTTGTTATCGATACGTGCTACTAGTGGCTCTGCCAATATACCCATAGTAATTCAGACACAACGCGAACGCGATGTAGATTTTTTTTTGGCCGTTAATTACACTAGAGGATCAATACAGAGGCTCAGAATTCGAACTCAAACTCCCCGAGTTTCCCTCTAAGATTACTCGTTACACAAAAACCCAGTCGTCAGCTTGTTATCAAGATCGTTGCCATGAAAGCCTCAAAGTGGCGACCAATCGCGAGGCAAGAAGTTTGGGTCACTGTTGAGGGCCCCAGGGATTTATTTGTGGGTTCTGTAGAATGTGGTGAGCTCATTACAAAAGCTTAGACAAGCTAAGGCGTGCGGTTGTTTTATGCGATAAACGCTACTTTGACGCACAATATTTTAGATAACGTCTAGTGTAATCAACGGAAAATAACCTAACCAACTTAGAAAAGTTGAAAAACCCCCGAACAT